>JAQZBX010095124.1:0-11949 GCA_029593785.1 Cabassous unicinctus
ACCCAGGGCCTCTCATATGGTAAACGGGTGCTCTATCCATTGCGCCACACCCGCTTCCTGCCGTGAGGTTGCTGCATCAGCCCACCGCACCGCTCAGGCCGTTGTGCCCTCACAAGGAGGCCTCGGGACGCGAACCCGGGCCTCCCATATGGTAAACGGGGGCTCTATCCACTGAGCCACACCTGCTTCCCCTAAAGCATATCACAGACCCAAAATGAGGACAGCAGTAGTTGGAAGATCAAAGGCACTTTTAATTAAAAGGAGTTAACTAGTAGTCTAAGGAATTGATACAAGGAGTGGTAGCCATTCTGAACTCACAGGCGACTCCTTGTTGACTCGGGCCACATGCCCAGTCAGGTCTCAAGGGCAGTTTCACCTGACACCCAGAACTTCCTTGGATCTAAATGGCGTGGGGACTTGCCCCTGCCACCTCCAGAGAGGAAGCCGGAAGTCTGTGCAGTCCAAGTTTATGTCCCATGGGATCCTATCCAGGAACCCCTTTAAAATGGCAAAACCAAAAGAGGGCACAGACAGGCCTTAATTAAAACTCACCAGTCGCCAGTGGGGCTCAGGAAGCACCACTCACTTATCTGCCTCCTGGCAATGGATCACCAAATGAAGATGGGGAAGTATTGGATTCCTCTAGGTTCCTGGCTATGTCACATAAAAAAATTTAAGAACACACCAGTTTAGTTAGGCCAGTAAAAAGAATTTATTGGGAAATGGGGGAGAAGAACAGAACTTGCTGAGAAATGGTAGAGAAGGATGGAAATACACACCGAGATTTGGTGCCTGCTCTTCTAGGTAGAGAGAGCCCTGTGCTTACTTTTGTGATGGTAATTTTAGATTGACCTAACCTTTGTTTACAGATTAGGCTCACCCTTGTGTATGTTTCCTCTTGGGATAGTAACTACTCCACCTTCCTCTGTTTAATATCCATATAAAAAACCTTTGTAAGACCTTTGTTCTGTAAACCCCTCTCCCAGATCCTTGTGCCTGACCCTGGTTTGGTACCTTACCCACTCTATCTTGTTCAGCCCCTTAATGCTTATCAATGAAGAAACCTGTGCTAGCTCCACCCTAATTACTCAGTAGCATCTTAATGTTATAAAATACTAGAATTTCTGCAGATCCAGGAGGCAAGTTTGGGGTCATCTAAGGGGATGGACCTCCTTTGCTCACACAAACAAGCAAATTCTTTCTCTCTTTGAAACCCCAATGTTTCAGAAATTGGTCTCTAAAATGCATTGGAAAGAAGAACCTGCTTTTGCTCGGCATCAACCCTGGGTTCTACTTGTTTAGACAACTTGGAGTTGGGTATAATGTTACATTGAACCATATGGAAATGATGATATTCAACCTTTGACCTAAAAAATGGCAGTTTCATATGATTCCACCCTGTAGCAGTTTGTATTATTTATGAATTCCAAAAATAGATACTGGATTATGTTTGTAAACTGGTCTGTCAGAGGTTTCACTTTTACTTGATTAAATTATGATTATGGATTTGATTGGGCCACGTCAGTAGGACTTTTAGTCCCTGCCCCCTTGGTGAGGCACAACAAGGCACAGGAGTTATTTGGAGTTTTAATGCTGGCACCTGGGAAGTAAACATACAGAGACGTAGATACATGAGGAGAGAGAGAGGCTCCATTAGACATGGCAGAGGCCCCCGAGAAGAGAGCCAAGCCATTCACCTGATAGTCTACAGCTGACCTTGTGGAGCGAACACAGCAGGTGAACCATGAGAGGAATGAGCCCTGAGAGAGAGATGAGACTTATCCCAGCCTACAGGTGATACTGGGACCACAGAATCAAGGGAGGAAGAGGGAGCCTGAACCCTTGCAGACATAGGCAGCCATCTTGCTCCAATATGTGGCAACAGACTTTGGTGAGGGAAGTAACTTACACCTTATGGCCTGGTAATTGTGAGCGAGCTTCTACCCCAAATAAATAGCCTTTATAAAAGCCAACATATTCCTGGTATTTTGCATCAGCACCCCCTTGGCTGGCTAAGACATACCCAATAACTGGTAGGTGGACTATTGCATTGTGAATTCTGAGACATAATAGAACTGTTGGGCAAGAGCAATTTAGAAGTATAAATATAGGAAGAAGCATGCAAGGGCAACCAAAGGAACAGACTATGATATATGTCTTTTTTCTCTGTCTCGCATCCAGATATGCTTCTTACGTCATGAGCATGCCAAGCACATGACCAAGCACAGCCAATCAGATACTTTTCTCTAGGACTTTGACTACTGAAGGAATGAGGTAATCATAGATTTTTTTTTTTCTTAGTGGCCTCTGCAGGCGGAAGAGTCCAGTGGTGTGGGGCGAGTCTTGCAGCAGTGTGGGCGATGTCCTAGGGTGGTAGGGCCAGCAGCAGCACGTGTCCAGCTGGGGAGTGATGGAGTCCTGAGCAGATTCCTGATCTAAACTTGATTACATTTCACCTCCATTTCATTCCTGTTCAAACCTAGTATTCCAGCCTTTCCATTGAGTGTCCAAATTACCAAGCACTCTTGGAATAAATCCCTTTTCTGTTTTAATTAATCAGAGTAGGTCTGTTTTTTGCAACTGAAAACACTCATAAAATACCATCTTTGTCAGTAGGTTTTACGATGGTATCTAGATTATGATATTTATCAGCTTGTTGACAGTAAAAGAATTCACCTATCATATAATCCAGGCCAGTAGTGAGCAGGAAAGTGAAGAGGTTAAGTGCATTTCTTTGATTCATTCCTTCATAGTTATTTGTCATTTTAGATTAAAATTTTTTTTCTTCTGGTACCAATTTGTATTTTTTCAGAAAAAATCATTCATTTCATTTAGCTTTTAATATTAGCAACATACAAGTGTTCATGGTACTTAAATTTTTTTTTAATGTTTCCATTGCTATAATCCCTTCTTGTTTTGAATTTTGTGGGTATTTTTTTCTCTCTCTTTATCTTTTTTTTTTTGTTTGTTTATTCCTTTTATTTCTCTCTCTCTTTTTAAAGATTTACCAGAGTAACTCTGTTGTTGTTTATATCTTCAAAGGAAGAGTGCTTGGATTTGTTAATTAGACTTTGTTTTCCTACTCTGTTTACCTTTTGTTTTCATTGTATCCCTTCATTAAGGGTGGGGGAAGGCATTTGTGTTTCTTTTCTAAGACTCTAAGTAAAATGCTTAATTTGATCATTTTCTTCTCTTTCTCTTTTGTAACAATAAAAGTATTTACATGAATTAATTTGGTTCAGTTTAACAAACATGGATTGAGGGTCTGTATGAGAGGCAGAGGGGTGGATATAGGAGGGCACAAGACAAAAAGGACATGAATATGCTCCCCTTCCCCAGTGGAGTGGAGGAAGGAACAGACATTTAGAAACAGACATACGTAAATATAACAGTTACCTTTAGATGGGCTTCATAGTGATCTTTTTCTTCTACGCCTTTTAAAATTTACTAATATCTCATTCATGAATGCATGTTATTTATATAATCAGAGGAACAGAGAAAATGTACTCTTAGTGAAGAAAAAAAATATGATAGTACTAATAAATAGTGGTATTTAGTCTTTAATATGGAGATTCTAGAAAGACCTCACAGAGAAGAAGACACTAGATCTGTGTTTTAACAGATGAGTCAGACCCAGTCAAAGAAAGATAAAAGGGTGAGCCAGGCAAAGGAAGAAGTATAAGCAAAGACCGAGCAATGGAGACAACCTGTCTCCAAGTGCGTCTGCTTCATGGCGACATTCCCAGTAATCACTGGTGGGCAGATGGGCCAGAGCTGGGCCACAGCCCTAGAAGTAACGGATGCTTCACCAGCATGTATGGAACATTGAATGAGCACAGACGGGGCCCAGGTGGGGGTAGAAAGCGCAGTGGTCAGGGACAGCATCCTTCCCCAGGAGGACAGATTTTATTCGGGAGGCCATTAGGAGTCTCTGTAGTTTTTGGAGCATAAAAGAAATTTTTACTGCACTTAGCACACTCTGTTTTAGAAGAATATGTGCTGTTCAGGGGTGGACGATTTCCTCACAATTTAAAAATTGAAATTGCATTGGCATCACTTCTTTGAATCACTAAACCTCGTATTAAAGCACCTACTACCTCCTGTTGTAGATTAATGAGCCCTAAGGCAAATTCTGCAATACCAATAAAACTCTGACACGAACATATTACCAAATAAAGCAGAGACCCGACGGTGTTCTCCATCATAGCCACCATAAATGTGTTTGGTAATGGCAGCTCTATTGGCCTGTTCTGGCTCTCAGCAGTAACACACATTCTCCACTTCCAGAGCCCCTAGGGGGCGCTCAGACAGGAAGGCAGGCCTCAAGACAGCACTGCCATTTTACTGGATGGCGAGTCGGTAGGGATGAAAACATTAGTTCTTACAATTTTATACACACACACACATACACACACACACACAATCACAAATACAAATTTCCATTTATTGAACTGCTTCTCAATAAATAGCATTGTTAGTTAGCTCACCAAGTTTTACTGGCCACCCCTTTCTATGATTATATAAGAATCGTAGTGGTTTTCCCTTTAAAAGTGTTTTAAGTGCAACATAAGCCTGAATCCTACAGAGAATTAATTTTATAAACACTACATTCTGTCATGAGGAAGAGTAATTACTGTTTTCCTTCTCTGCTTTCTCTTGAAATCCTCCAGGTAAATGAGACAAATGGGAAGAACTTGGCACATAACAAAGTCAGGAGTGACTTCCTGAATTAATTTGGCCGGAAACCCCTGGATATAACACTTCACCCTCAGAAAAGCATCCTTCAGAGGTAGGAGCCAAATTCACAGCCATTGGCTTGTACTGTAGCCAGCCAGGCCCTTGGTGAGGCAGATGTGTGGGTCTGGCAGTTGTCTCTGGTGCCTCCACCAGCCTCCCAGGTGTTGAGCTAAATGTTGGTGGTAATGGACCAGCACAGGCAGGATGAGGCTGGGAAGCCCAGGCTCCCTGCAGGGCCCACCACCTTGTGAATAGGATTCTGGGAGGCAGCCCTCCCTGCCCCTGTGGCCACCATGAAAAGAAGGCAGAACAGAGAGAGATGCAGGACTAGAGAGAAAGGGGGGGGTGACTCCTCCCAGACCCATACCCAGCTCAGCTCCAGAGTTGGATCGTCTGGGACTTCAGAAAGGATTCCTAGGAGTAAATGTGGCTCAAGCAGTTGGGCACCAAGGGTTCGGTTCCCTCCTAAAGAAGATGAGCAGACAACGAGTGGACACAACGAGCAGAGACAGTGAGCAGACATAGCAAACAGACAATGAGAAGACAGATGAAGGAGCCATCTCAGGGGGTTGGAAAAAAAGGGTTCTTTTTCTTTAGTTTCTGTGATGGACACCTGGCCTACAGCCCCATGTGGTATCACAAATGCAGGACACTGAGTTGTCAAATGGTTGTCTAGCTTTCAAGCAATGAAAGACACATGGAACAAAAGTTCAGTGCATTTGGTTCCATAAAAAAAGTCAAGTCCCTATATTTCAAAAAAATACACAAAATAAAGGGCAGGTGATAAATTAGGAGAATATTTGCAAACAATTATATTGGATTATCGACTGGAAAAGAGAGTAAGATAGTTTTTACAATATTATTTCAAGTTTATAAAAATATAGATATGAATTTTTTAAAAGGAAGGAATATAGTTACTTAAAAGAAGTCAACAGTATCAGTGATAGTGTAAATGTTTTTATCTTTATGATTTTTGAAATTACCATGTTTTCTTTTTTTTTATTTTTATTTTTATTTTATTTATTTATCCCCCCCTTGCTGCTTGTGCTGCTGTGTCCATTCGCTGCGTGTCCTCTCCGTGTCTGCTTATCTCCCCCTTGCTGTGAGGTCCCGCCGCATCAGCCCACGGCGCTACGCGAGCTGGCCTTCCCCCACAAGGAGGCTTTGGGAAGCGAACCCGGGGCCTCTCATATGGTAAACAGGTGCGCTATCCATTGCGCCACACCCGCTTCCCCATGTTTTCTTTAATAAGCACTTACGTATTTTCTAAATAAAGATGATAGTAAAAAAAGATAGTTTTATAAATTCCTTAAGGAAATAGTAGAATAGAATAAAAAAATAAACTATAAGCATGAAGATATTTTTTGTAGCTTTCTCTATATTAGTAAAAACACTTGGAAATAATTCAAATGTCAGGTAATAATGAAAAAGCGAAATAAATTATTATATATCCACTCCACTGAATATTATGAAATCACTTAAATGGAAATTATAATTACTATATAAAATTATAAATGTGATTATGAGAAAGCATTCAAAGGAAAAGATTAACAAGATGTACGTATACTATGCAATTCTGTAAAATATATTTGTATTTGGACAAGAATGGGGAGAAAATTGGCAAATATAAAGCAATTATATTAGCAAATGAAGATTGTGAATATATTTTTATCTTAAAAAATTTCTATTGTATTGTTCCTCATATTTAAAAAGAATAAAATGGTATGGTCCTGAAGCCAACATTTTCCAGCATAGGCCATGAGTCCTTTGCTTTAGCTAATGCCTCTCGATTCAGTCTCTTGGCACCCAGGCTTGTTATAGGGCACACTTGGATTAAAAATCAGTCATTTACTCTGGGTAGAAATGCAAGACACTCAGGGTTCAAAGTAACAGTGGCAAATTGACATTTATTTTTAATCACAACAATTGGAGGTTTCTGTGAAGGGCCAGACAACATTATGAAATCCTTTAAACCTGTTGGAGCAGGGGTTCCATGGGCCCCTTTGCCAGTCAGGTGAAAATCATGGGACCCCTTACGAAGTCTGCAATATAGTATGTATTATTTAATAAATATATCACATCTGCAGCAATACGTTCCCCCAAGAATAATGTTTTGTTTTGTTTTTTTTAATTTAAGTTCAAACTCATGGACCCCTTGCTAAGAACTCCAGTGTTGCACTGCCAGGCCCCATGTGCGGGTGACCCCCCCAGGCCCCATGTGTGGGTGCGCCATCAGGTCCCACCGAGCCACGCAGCAAGATAATGACGTAACAGGAGAGTGACACAAGGGAGAGCCAAGATGAGACGTGCCAAAAAACCAGGAACTAAGGTGGCACAGGTGGTAGGATGCCTCTCTCCCACATTGGAGGTTCCAAGGATCGAATCCTGGTAAAGACAGGAGGAGAAGGATGAGAAGAGAGGGCAGGAAACAGACACAGAGAATTGCCCAGTGAATGGACACAAAAACAGCAAAAATGGGGGGGGGGGCAGTAAAAATGGACAAAAGTAAATAAAGAAATCTTAAAAAAAGCAAAAAAAAAGAACCCCTGTGTGAGAATATCTGAGAACCTATTTCAACCAATGCCCAACTCATTAAGAAGGAGAAGTCAATAAAATAATGTTTTTTCCCAAAAATCATGATCATGCGCCACATACAACCTTGGTAGATTCATCTAATTTGTGAAATGCTATTCCATGAGCACAACTTAAGACAGTCTTTATTTTGACTGATAAAATTCTGATTTAAAAAATCAAATGAGAAAGTCCTCTAGCTTATTGTTCCTTTAAAAACAGTCAATAGGGGGCAGATGTGGCTCAAATGGTTGGGCGTCCGTCTGCCATATGGAGGGACATGAGTTCGATCCCCGGGACCTCCCGGTAAAATAAAAATATATATATAGAAGGTACATGGGCTGCCAGGCTCTGTGTGCCGGTGAGCCTCCAGACCCCGGGAGCCGTGTAGCAAGATGATGACGTAAAAGGAGAGAGACAAGACAAGATGCTCTGAAAGCTCCGAAAACCAGAAGCCGAGGTGGCGCAGATGGCAGAACACCTCTCTCCTACATCGGAGGTCTCCAGGATCGAATCCTGGTGAAGACTGGAAGAGGAGGATGAGAAGAGATGAAACAGACACAGAGAATTGCCCAGCGAATGGACAATGGATCAAGTAAATAAATAAATCTTTAAAAAAAGAACGGTCAATAACTGTGGAAACACAGACACTGGCAGAGCCCATGGGCCCCAGGAATGAGACATGCTGGGAGGTCAGTCATGGGAGCTGGCTGGAGAGAAAGAAAAGGCCTGAATGGGTGGGTGGGAGCTGCGGGGGCTTATCCTTTATCCCCAGGACAAGGATGACAGTGGGAGATCTGGGGCAGGATGTGGAGGTGGCGTGACTTAGAATTAAGTACCCCCTGGTCCTCCTCCCAGCAGCCCTGCTTGTGGCTATGTGTAGAGGAAGTGGGGCCCAGCACCTGGCACAGGGAGAAGGCCAGAGGTGAGCCATGTGGGCTGAAGCTCAGGGCCAGCTTCTGTCCTCATAACGACTGTAATGACACTGGGCACTAGTACCTGCCTGGCACTCTGCTACATACACAACCACCTTACCAGATAGATACTATTATTAGCCCCATTGTACAGATGAGGAAACCAAAGCTCAGCAAGGTTAAGTTACTTTCCCAAGGTCACACAGCAAGTGATGCACTTAGGCCTGGCACCCTGGCCACATAGCTCCCAACCTGGTGGTCTTTCCTCCACATTATATTAGCTACGACTTACTGATTACTTACTTTACATATGTTATTTCATTTAATGCTCACAACGACACCATTGTGCGGTATTTTTATCCACACAGACTTGCTTCAAGCCTCAGAGCCAGGAGGTGGCAGGGCCAGGGCAGGGCTCCTGCCTGCCTAACTGTGGAGTCCTCGCTGTTTCCAGCAGCACCCAATTGCCTGTCCTTGTGCCAAGGATGTAAGTGAAGCACATGCCTCACTTGACCCACTCAGGACAAATCCATTTCACTGACTTCTCTCAGAAACATCCATTGGTCTAATAAACCCCCATTGCTATGTCATAAAATGCAGTGATGAATCCATTGCACTGAAATTATTAACCATATTATGTAGAGACATAAAAAGAGATTAATAAGGAGTATAGCCAAATGATAAAATCGGATTGATCATTATCACAACCAAGTAAGGAGGGGGCGGAAGGCGTTTAAGGAAAAACACCAGGAAAGACAAGCAGATGCCGAGTCTAAGCTACGGATTCAATCCTGTTTCATGCAGCCAGCCAGCCGCTCTGCGGACGACTTTGCCTTCAACGTCACAGGGTGCCTTTTCTTTAGAATGTTTTGACTGCACAAAGATACATTCCTGGTCCTTATTTCACCCCCTACAAGACGTTCAAGACCACTCCTCACAGGGGAGCAGCTCTGTATCTGAGCAGAGTCCTGGTTGCTCTGAGTTTCTAGTTTGTCAGGGGTGGTGGTTGGTGACACACACGGTCGACAAAACGGGGTTGGTTTCAGGTTCAAATGAGAAAATGTAAAGGAAAACTTTCGGTCAAATAATAAAGGGTTAACCAATTTAAAATGCTAATAACGTAAAAGAAAAAAGTCTGCAGATGTGGTAGATGTCTTGGCACGTTTTGATGGTAGAGTTCCTGGGAGGCTGAGCAGCCAAGAGTCAGGAGAAAGTTTTGGGGGGAGGTGAGATCTGAGAAAGGAAGGCTGGCAGGGTGGGGATCGGGTGTGGCCTGGAAGGAGCCCTGAGGCAACCTCGCCCTCCCAGGCACCCGAATTGCGGCCATCCTTCTTTCAAAGCATCTGCCAAAGTGAGAAGGACCAGGGCAGCACTGCTTGGGTCCTGGCCGGTAGCTCAAACAGCCTGTGTGTGAGGACAGCCTGACCCCTTAGAAAGAGCTGACCGAGCCCCGCTAGGCCAATGACAGGGCGGTCTGTCTGAGACAGCGACTTCCGCAACGCTGGCTGCTGTGGCTCTGTTGTGAGCCCTTAAAGCTCTTGTTTAAAGCTGGCTGCTATGGTTTTGGTATTCGGGTGACTGACCCAGCAAATTCAACTCGACTTCTACCCAAATTCTTTTGACTTCTCTGGCAAGTCACACCTTGCAGGCAGAAAGATCTTTCTTCAAGTTCAAGGGGGTACAGCTTACAGGGACCAGCCCTGCTGTTGAAAGAAAAAGAGGCCTAGATTTACACCCTAACTCCATGTTGTCATATGCTTTACAACTTCATTTCTTCTTACAGCTGCATAATATTCCATCGTATGAATAGATCACAGTTTGTTTATCCATTCATCTGTTGATGGACACCTGAGTTGTTTCCAACTTTTGGCAACGGTGAATAATGTTGCTATGAACATCGGTGTGCAGATGTCTGTTCGTGTCACGGCTCTCAGGTCTTCTGGGTATACACCCAGTAGTGGTATTGCCAGGTCATGCAGCAAGTCTATATTCAACTTCTTTAGGAACTGCCAAACAGTCCTCCATAGTGGTTGTACCATTTTGCATTCCCACCAACAGTGAAGAAGTGTTCCTATCTCTCCACATCCTCTCCAACACTTGTAGTTCTCTGTCTTTTGAACAGTGGCCATTCTGATAGGTGTGAAATGATATCTCATTTTAGTTTTGATTTGCATTTCCCTAATCATTAGTCATGTTGGGCATTTCTTCATGGTTTTTTTTGTCATTTGTATTTCTTCTTTGAACAAATGTCTATTCAAGTCTTTTGCCCATTTTTTAATTGGGTCGTTTGTCATTTTATTGTTGAGTAAATTGTTGAGTAAATCTCTTTATATATCCTGGATATTAAACCCTTATCGGATATGTGATTTCCAAATATATTTTTCCCATTGAGTTGGCTGCCTTTTCACCTTTTTGACTAAGTCCTGTGAGGTGCAAAAGTGTTTAATTTTGAAGAGGTCCCATTTATCTACTTTTTCTTTTGTTGCACGTGCTTTGGGTGTAAGGTCCAAGAAACTACCACCTACCACAAGATCCTTAAGATGTTTCCCTACATTTTCTTCTAGTAGTTTTATGGTCCTGGCTTTTATATTTAGGTCTTTGATCCATTTTGAGTTGATTCTTGTATAGGGAGTGGGATAGAGGTCCTCTTTCTTTCTTTTGGTTATAGATATCCAGTTCTCCCAGCACCATTTGTTGAAGAGACTGTTTTGTCCTGTTAACATTAACTTGGTAGGTTTGTCAAAACCAAGTGAGGGTTTATTTCTCGGTTCCCAATTCTATTCCACTGATCGATGTGTCTATCTTTATGACAGTACCATGCTGTTTTGACCACTGTAACTTTGTAATATGTTTCAAGGTCAGGCAGTGAAATTCCTCCCTCATCGCTGTTCTTTTTTAGAATGCTTTTGGCTATTTGGGTGCACTTACCCCTCCAAATGAATTTTTTTTTAAAATTTAATTCATGTTTAATAATTACAGGCACCATGTCCTCCCTTCCCCCTGCCCAGGCAGCAGCAGGGGTGGTGCAGGGGCTGGGGCATAAGCCCCCAGCAGCGAGGACAGCCGTCCCAAGAGTGATTTTCAGAAAATAAAAAAGGATCCCAGAGGCAGGCGGTGGTGTCCCCCCCAAGACACACCAAATTTCAAGAGTTTATATATAATATATCTCTGTGCCCCAGGGGGAGGCCTCCAAATGAATTTGGCAATTGCCTTCTCTAACTCTGTAAAGTAAGCTGTTGGGATTTTGATTGGCATTGCATTGAACGTATAAATCATTGTGGGTAAGATTGACATCTTCACGATATTTATTCTTCCAATCCATGAACAAAGAATGTCTTTCAATTTGTTTAGGTCTTTTAAAATTTCTTTTAGCATTGTTTTGTTGTTTTCTGCATATACCTCCTGTACTTTTTTGGTTAAATTAATTCCTAGGTATTTGAGTCTTTTTCTTGCTATTGGAAATGGAATTTTTCTCTTGATTTCCTCCTCAGATTGTTCAGTACTCGTGTACAAAAACATTACTGATTTTTGCGTGTTGATCTTGTAGCCTGCCACTTTGCTGAACTTGTTTATTAGCTCAAGTAGCTTTGTCGTGGATACTTCGGGATTTTCTAAGTACAGGATCATGTCATCCGCAAACAGTGAGAGTTTTACTTCCTCTTTTCCTATTCAGATGCCTTTAAATTTTTTTTTCTTGTCTAAGTGCCCTAGCTAGAACTTCTAGTAC
>JAQZBX010095125.1:0-12179 GCA_029593785.1 Cabassous unicinctus
GCTGAGCCCAGAGAGAAACGCAGCCCCAGGAAGAGAGGAACCCAAGAAGCCTGAACCCTGGCAAACGTCGGCAGCTGCCTTGCTCCAACACATGGCAATGGACTTTGGTGAGGGAAGAAACTTACCCTTTATGGCCTGGTAACTGTGAACTTCTACCCCAAAGAAATACCCTTTATAAAAACCAACCAACTCCTGGTATTTTGCATCAGCACCCCTTTGGCTGACTAATACACTCTCCTACCCCACTTTATCAATATTTGAGTGTTTTTTCCTAAAGGAGAAAATATATTTATTACTTGTTGACCTTAAGTGTTTATATGTTTCTCTATTAATATAGAAGTTTACGTACATATTATATACTCAAGTATAAAACATAAGTAAGTCCCCCATTGTCTCTCACCCCACTTCCCAAGCCCACCCCTTCACAGATAACCACTCTTCACAGTTTGGTGTGTATTTCTTCACGTATTGTTCTATGCACATAAAAATATGTCATGGACATCTTTTATTGCCATTATATGGAAAGCTGCTATTCTTTTGAAGAGCCACATAGTATTACATAGTCTGGAAGAGCCAGAATTTCTTAAGATATGTATTGACAGATATTTAAGTTGTTTTTCTTCCCCTCCAAACAATGACAGAATGAATATTTTCTACATATCTTTGCCTGTTTGTGCAAATAATATAATCTGCAGAATAGCTAGGTGTATACACATTTAAATATTTCAAAGATGGCCTAGGTGGTAAAATAAGAGCTTCATCATTTACTAGCTGTGTGACCTAGAACAAGTTACTTAACATCTCTGTTCTTCATGTTATTTTCTTTTACTCCTCAGGATTAAGTTACATACGTAAAGTACTTTCATACTGTCATAGCTTCAACATGCTCTTGGCTTCAACATGCCCACACCAGGCTCTGCCTACACAGTCAGTGCCATTTCACACAGAACAACTTGATGACACACTCGTCATGCTTGAGGACAACGTGCTTTTCATTCAACAGGAATCAGTTGGCTGTAAAGGACAACTGGCTGCAATAACATTCACTCCACAGGCTTTAACTACACGTGCAACTGAGTTTATCTCGCCACTCACAGTAAGTCTTTAAAAAAAAAAAAAACAATTTATTGAAGTATATCATTCATACATGAACATACATAAACTATAAGTGTTCAGTAAACATTGTGGACTTACAAAACAAACATGCATAACATCATACAGGGCTCCCACACATCACCCCACCACAAATACTTTGCATTGTTGTGAAACATTTGTTAACAAATCATGGAAGAGCATCGTCAAAGTATTATTACTAACTATAGTCCGTATCTTCCTCTCCTATACATTTTTTTAAGGATTTATTTATTTATTTACTTTTATCCATCTTTATCACCCCCTCCCCGTTTTTGCTGTTTCTGTGTCCATTCGCTGGGCAACTCTCTGTGTTTGTTTCCTGCCCTCTCTTCTCATCCTTCTCCTCCTGTCTTCACTGGGATTCGCTCCTCGGAACCTCCGATGTGGGAGAGAGGCATCCTACTGCCTGCACCACCTTATTTCCTCATTTTTCAGCACGTCTCGTCTTGGCTTTCCCTTGTGTCACTCTCCTGTTACGTTATCATCTTGCTGTGTGGCTCACGGGACCTGGCGGCACACCAGCACACGGCCTGGTGGCCCACACGCTTTCAATATTTTTCTATTTTTTTATTTTTACCAGGAGGTCCTGGGGATCAAACACAGTACCCTCCATATGGTAGACAGATGCCCAACCATTTGAGCCACTTCCACCCCCTGCTATATCTCTTAAGGTTAACCAAAGATACCCAGAGTTACAGTCTTTTCCCATACAGGATGGTCATATAATAAATGAGGCTTGGTTTATCACCAGCATTCTAAAAACCAGACCTAGGGAGAAAAACTAGGTCTGGGGACACATGCATGGTTTCTAATAAAGCAAATGTTTAGCCTACCCTGATTATCACAAAATCAGGACAGTGAGGCTATTCGCATCACAGTAAGTCTTAATTCCAACATTGTCTGTGACAAGGTAGTAGGATTTCAGCAGAGCTTCAATTTCTTCTCTGTATTTTTCCGTTTTTCTCCATTTTTTTTTTTTTTCAATAAGCAGGTCCCACACTTTTAAATGAGGTGAGTGAAACATTTTCCAAAAACTTTAAGCTGTGTCTGTTTTCCTCCCAACGCACATTATGGAATCACGTTAGACAGAGCGGTCCATGGATGAGGATCCAGGGGTTTTCCCTTTAAAGCCACTGTTTTAGGTGTTACCCAGAAGTTCTTTGGGTGATGAGGTGCAAACACAGCTAGCCAGGCAGCCAAGAATACATGAAAGGACAGCGTTATTGGATCAAAGAGCCAGGAGAGGGAGAGGGGAGAACGAGGGCGTTGGAGGGGCCCACCGGGCTAACCTAACCTAAGTGCCTACAAGGGTTCAAGGAGAAGATGAGGGGAGAGAGCACCTGTGGGTCCTGGGGGTAGGGGTGGGGCTTTCCCATGGATACCAGGGATTGGAAGCTTCAAATTACACATGCAAAAAGCAGGAGCAGCACATGCCATTTGGAGAAGTTGAGGGCAGCTTCTTATCA
The DNA here is from genome assembly GCA_029593785.1 of Cabassous unicinctus. NCBI lineage: Eukaryota > Metazoa > Chordata > Mammalia > Cingulata > Chlamyphoridae > Cabassous > Cabassous unicinctus. Next base: position 2,601 of record JAQZBX010095125.1, read on the forward strand.
GCCAAGCCTTATGGAGATACAGGACTTGCTTGTAAATTATGCAGCACCAAAGAGCAAGGGGCCATTCAGAGAAGCTGGGGGGGCCCTTATGCAAACCTTATTGACGTGTTTGCCTTGCTAGCTGTGGTTAAACCCAGGGCAGGGCTAGCTGGGGTGTTCACTCAGAAGGGGAACTTAAAACTAGGTAAAAATGACAAGGCACCAAATATGATATCTTCTATGCCATGACAAGCCACCCTGGGATGCCTCGGCATATGGGCTGAGTAGTCAAGCTATCTAGGGATGTATTTAGGCCACTCATTATGGTTTAAATGATCAGCCTAAATAAGGGCACCAGAACCATAATTAGAACCAGTCCTATCACTAGTAACTGGAAGGCCTGGTGGAGCCAGTCTCCCCAAGTAGTAGGACTTGGCCATGAGAAAAGGTCCCAGGCGGGTTTGAAGGATTGGGGGGAATTTTACATGTTAACAAAGGTACTGGAGATATTAATAATGTGCATCTGCCATTGCATCTTTTGTCAATCATTTTGGACTTGCCCCGAGTTGCTGGTGTACCTGGGACAGGCCATGCACAGACTCCCTACTCCTTGGCCCACAGAGAGTCCAATGCTAGTCTATCGTCAAAGACCATTTGTGCTCGGGTGTTTTTTGGCATGAGATCCAGGGTCTAGGGTTCCAGTTGCACCTTCTGGGCTAATGTGGCCTGGAGGATATCTGTTTGTTGTTGTAGGGATGTGGCTTAGAGTTTTGCAGGCTTTAAGGTACCACATGCATCCACTGGGCAGGCAGTTGGCAATCTCTGTGGGGTATAAGGCCAAGGCCAAGTCCCAGGGCTGCAGGCAGTGCTGTAAATCCTGTACTCCAACTCCTGTAGTGGAGTCACCAGAGGTGAAGTCCTCTGCAGCGGCAAGGTCATGGACTGGGGCAATGTCATATAAGATAGTGATCACAACCAGGGAAGGGTATCCCTCCCAAGAAGTAATCCATAAAGAATGGAAAGGTTTTGTCATGGGCTTTTAAATACCATTGGCAGCTGTAGTCATGATATCTTCGAAGGTTTTGTAAAATGGTTGTTATCACAGAGCTCTGTGACTTTTAGGGGGTCATCTAGGATGGACTTAGCAAAGGTATTTGCTGTGTGTTGAGGCACAGCCTGCTGCACACCCGCCCACAGGAAAAATGTGTTTTGTCCACACTTACATGCTAATTGGCTGTTGACGTTTTGGTAGGCTCTCTTTGCAATCTAAGCTCTTGTCTTAGAATAGTATGTCCAGCAGGCTGGAATAGAGGACAATTAGCCATGCAGGTTTGATTTGATTATACTTGTGAAGCCATCGGTGCTGTAAGAGAATTTTTTTTTTTTTTTTTTAAAGATTTATTTATTTACTTGATCCATTTTAAAAACCCCCTTCCCCATTTTGCTGTTTTTGTGTCCATTTGCTGGGCAATTCTCTGTGTCATCTCTTCTCATCCTCCTCCTCCAGTCTTCACCAGGATTCGATCCTGGAGACCTCCGATGTAGGAGAGAGGTGTTCTGCCATCTGTGCCACCTCGGTTCCTGGTTTTCGAAGCTTTCGGAGCATCTCGTCTTGTCTCTCTCCTTTTACGTCATCATCTTGCTGCATGGCTCCCGGGGCCTGGCGACTCACCGGCACACAGAGCCCGGCAGCCCATGTGCCTTCTATATATTTTTTTTTTTTCTTTATTTTACCGGGAGGTCCCGGGGATCGAACCCAGGTCCCTCCATATGGCAGACGGAGGCCCAACCATCTGAGCCACATCCATCCCCCTAAGAGAATCTTATTTAGGTTGTGCTTGGGTCGAGAATCATTCATGCATTGGTGCCAGTGGACCCAAAGTGTACAATCAGTGGCTCTCACAGTCATCACAGTTGTGCTGTCATCATCTCAGTCAATTTTTAAATGTTTTCTTTAGTCCAAAAGGAAAAATCCCATACCCCCTTATACCCCCATTAGTTGTCTCTTAGAATTAATATAATATCTTCTTTGCCATTGATGCAAAAATACTACAATTAATACTGTTAACTATCATCCATAAGTTACATTAGTTGTAATTTTCCTGTGTATCACCATATTCTTAGCACTTTGTAAAAGAAGAGCATTCTTATATTTATCTATTAACCACAATCCTCATCCACCATCAAAATCACCGTGTTATACATTCCCTAGAATATTTCTAGTTTCCTTTCAGTTGACATTTATGTCCACAGACTACCCCTTTCAGCCACAACCACATTTTTTTAAGCTTTATTTTATTTCTCTCTCCCCATCCCCTCGTTGTTTGCACTTGCTGTGTCTGTCTGTTCATCATCTTTGTTTCTTTAGGAGGCACTGGGAACCAAACCCGTGTCCTCCGATGTGGGAGGGAGGTGCCTAATCACTTAAGCCACCTCTGTTCCCTGCTTTGTTGTGTCTCTCATTATGTTTTTTCCCTCTTGTGTCTCTTGTTGCATCATTTTGTCACATCAGCTCGCCGCACCTGCCCGTCCTCTTTAGAAAGCATCAGGAACTTCTGCTTCCTGCTTGTTGTGTCTCTCATTATGTTTTTCTTCTTGAGTATTTTATTGCATCAGCTTGTTGCATCAGCTTGCCGCAACTGCCTGTCACGCCAGCTCACTGTCTTCTTTAGAAGGCACTGGGAACCGAACCACAGACCTCCCATGTGGTAGGCGGGAGCCCAATCGCTTGAGCCACATCCACTTCCCCACAACCACATTTATAAGTCAGCAGTGTTAGTTATACTCATTATAATGTTTAAACAGTTTTTTAAAGGCCATTTGTTAAGGTCCTGGCAATAGCAGGAATTTTTTTTTTAATTTTAGGTGTTGGCACTGGGTTAAACATGCTGGCCAAGCCTGTCACAGCAAAGCAATTGCCCACGTGCCTGTGTATATCTTTTATTAATTAGCTGATGTTCAGAATGGGAGCTTTGATTGGCAGGACTTGTGCATGAGGTTGCTAACATTGATGGTTAATCACCCTTCATTGGCAGAGGCTTTAAGAACTGGCGAGATAAAGCTGTTGTATGGGGACATGGTGGGCGTAATGAATGCCTCCTGTTTGTGGAGATCTCGGAGCGCCACCGTCCTTTGCCTCAGGCAACATGAAGGCGTTGCTCACCTTGACTGGCAGGGGAAGTTCCATGGGGGTCTCATCTGGCATGGCCCACCAAGGGCACCATGTTAAAACGTCAACACCTGTAGTGGAAAAAGTAAGAACAAAAAGTACCACCACTCGGGGTAACTGTTCAATAAGAATTGTTCCAAGAGTCACAACTTGGGGGAGAGGGGTTGGGGGCTGGGCCTTTGGTATGCGGGTGGAGGAGGTGGCAGCCCCCAGTAGGATCTGTGACTCTGAGGAGAGCCCCCTCGCATCCTGCCAGTAGCTCCACCCACTCGTAGCCTTGCTGAGAGCATAAGTCTTAGGGACAAGTTGAGCAAGGCAGCCCAGGAGCTTGGGGGTAGGGAGGGGGCTCGCTGTAAGAACAATTTCCATGACTCGGTGCCAAACAGGCTCCCCCAGGGCCAGAGACAAACTCTGGGTCAATGCCATGCTCGATGTGTCATCTCAAACTTCTTAAGTAGCATTTGGGCCTCACTGTTTGCCAGCAGACATCTGCTTTGGCTGTAATACCCACTATGAACGACTGTGTCTTTTTCCATTCTTTTGAAGTCAGTGGGGAGGGGATCTTTTTTTCTTTCTCTTTTTTGCGATGAGAGTGGCAGCTCAGACCCTGCATTGAAGACCCTTAGCAACCAGCTGCTCTTGTTTCCCCCTCCTGCTGAACAAAATCCATGAGAATGCTTTGAATTTCTAGTCTGGTAAAATTTCTGATTTTGGTTTCAGTATCATTCCCATCAGGGGTCGTTTGACCTTGTAGGTCATTGCCAGAGAAATTTGGGGGCTGGGGGAGTGAAGGTCCTTGTGCCCTGTCTCATATTCTGCCACCCCTCTCTCCAGGGTGTCCCAACCATCCTTGGAGGGGCTGGAATTCACAGCAAGGACTGAACCCTCTATAACCCATGGGGTTGGGGACGAAAAGCCACAGCAGCAGCCTAAGGGTCGCAGACCCTTGCATTCCTTTGGCCTCCGGGCCACTGTGTTCTCCCAGTCAGGAGTATCCCCCTCCCTGTGAGCCCTGGCAGGAGAGATATTCCCTAAACCCAGGGACGGTGTCATACCCTTGGACAAGGTCTGGCAGACACAGCTCAGACAGGACACTCAGTGGGGGCTCCCATCTCAGCGAGTCTGTATCCCATGGGCAGCTTAAGACACACAGACCTGGGAACAGCCCCTCCCCTATTTCTTCGGCAATTAACTTATACCAAATTTGCTCTGGTCTCACGCAGTCCTGTGATCCTTTCGGGGGGTGCGATGGGGACCCACTGTCGCCCTCCTGCACTACTACCAAGGCAGGTGGCTGAATTAAGAGGTCCTCAGAGAGCCGGACCTTATATCTCTGCAGGTGCCTGGGCCTTGAATAGATGGGCATGGTGGGGAGGGTAATCGAGGCAACACGGGACAGACTCAAAGGGTGGCAGCACACAGCAGCGCCAAGAGCCAGCACGCGGCAGAGCCTCTCCACGTGCCATTACCACGTGGCGCTACCCACTTGGGACAGCTCATTAGTATGCCTAAGAGCAGCACAAAGGTATTCCCACCTGGCCTGTTATGGGTCAGAGTCAAATCACCCTGCTGGCTGCTCCATTGTTTTCGATTTTATGCGGGTGATGAGACAGCCAGCCAGCCAAGACTGCGTGAAAGGGCAGCTTTATTGGATCAAAGAGCCTGGAGGAGGAGAGGGGAGGGCGAGGGCGGCAGAGGGGTCTGGGATTTACCTAGGCTCCTTCCAGGGTCCTGGGGCGGGTGGGAGGGAGAGTACCTGTGAGTCCTGGTGCGTTTATTGTGACCTTGAGGGGAGGACTGGGGCTTTCCCACAGATACCAGGGATTGGAAGTTTCAAACTATATGGCACGAAAGGCAGGAGCAGCAAGGGCCGTTTGGAGAAGCTGAGGGCAGCTTCTTAACATCCACACCATATGAGATTCAGGCCTTGCTTATAAATGAGGTGACGCACAAAAGGGCAATGGGGCGTTTTGGAGAAAAAGTGGCAGGGCACTTGGAGAAGCTAAGAATGGCTCCTGTCCTTCAGGCTATGGGGAGATGCATGCCTTGCTAGTTCAGGCTGGGGCTGGGGGTGTTCACTCAAAAGGGGACCTCATGACTAGGCAAAAATGATGAGGCACCAAATATAATTTCTTTTATTCCGTTACAGCAATGTGGTCACAAATTCCTTTGTCAGATCCCTGCAATTCTCTACTGTTTTCGCATGAATCAAGGCTGATTTGCACATGTTTCTAATGTTCTGACGTGCTAATTCACTGCTACGCATAGCAGCATTCCCACCCCAAATATATGGGTAGATTTTCATTAACATGGCTACATAGATCACTTCTACACCAACAATTTACATTGCAAAATGTCAATTTACAATACCTTTATAAGGTTTTCCGCAGGAGCAAAAAAGTCATCTGTTGCAAATAAAATCTAGACAAAGAAAGAAGTAAAGATAAAATAACCATAAATTAAAAACCATTTTATTTCATTCCCTAGTGAAACATTACGAGATGCAGTAAAAAGAAACCGTGAAATTGCCCAGGGGAAGAGAAACAATATGCAATTAAGCCAGGATGCTTTTTAAATGTTTAGATTTCATTGCTTGCCTCCTCCTCAATCTTTTCTTCCCACCCTTTTTTTCTTAATCCCCTTTACCATCTGGAAGCCAAGTGCCAACTTCTTACACTTGGAAAGCCAATAAACCAACTTTCTTCTTTTCGCGAACCAGACATCAGGCCTGTGACTCTTTCACCAACACAGCAATGATTTTTTTTTTTTAATTTTTTTTTAATTTAAAAAAATAAAATTAAAAAAGAAACACACAGGATCAGAACTGTGGTTTGATCAGTTCAGTGTTCTCCCTCCAAAAGTCACACCAATGGATGCCCTTTAGGTGGGTTGCCCTGGTAATTTATTGACCAAAGCAGGACATTGTCTGGAGTGAGGTGGGATACTTCTAATTGCACACTAAGAAAACATGTATAAACCCAGACTTTCCTGGGCAAAATGGCATGTTGGTCTCTACCTAATCTGGGACACAGTGGCCCTGCAGTTGGGAAGGGATTACACTGGGCTGCCTCCTGACTTCAGCCCAGAAAACCCAAAAGGTAAGAGAGGATCTTAGCTGTTTTGCCAGCTGCCAGTTGTTTGTGTGGCAGAGTGTCGGTGTTGACCTGCACCCTGAAAATTTGCCAGGGCAAAGGACAGGTCAGTGGCCGACTGGCATCACTCCCCTGCTCCAGATCAATACGGGCCCTGGGGCTTTTCCTACCTGTCCAGGCACATCCTCCCCACTCCCCCCACAAACACGTAGTGTTTTCCAGATACACTAAACCAACCAACTGGAGCGTATCCTGCTCCTTTCCACTCTACGCCTTTATCCTCTGAAATGCCTTTCCCCCTTCTTTGCCTCGCTAGCTCCCTCCCCTGCTTTAAGACTTCTTTAAGCACCACTTTATCTTTCCTGTCTCCTCCCCACCCAGCCCCATGGGTGCCGGGCCCACCCCGGGCTGGAGTAGATCACAGCCCTGGACTGGACTTTCCATTTGCCTTCCTTGCAGACTGTGAGCTTCTTGAGGGCAGGGGCTGGACCTTTTCCTTCTGTACCACCTTTTGCATGTTGCCTGGCCCATGAGAGACACTCGGCAAGTGTCACTGGGGCAGTTGGAAGTCACTGAAGTTCTCTCAGCCTGGAAGGGCAAGGGCAAAGCTATGCTTTGGGATCCCTTAGACAGTGATTTCAAAGAAATACTGCAATAACCAAAACAAAAAGTAATGAGAACCTAAAGCAAGGGAGGGCAGATTTCAGAGACACTGAGGAGGTGGAAGCTATGGGACTTGGCCAAGTCTGGATGTGAAAAACAAGAGAGAACCCCAAGAGGCATGCAAGGTTTTTAGCTGGATGACTAGGAGATTAGTAGTGCCTTAAGAGAAAGACGCAACCCAGAACGCAGAGCAAGCTTGGAATGGAAGAGGAGGAGTTAGGTTTCGGACAAGTTTAGTGATGACACCAGGAATCTAAGTAGAAACACTCAGCGGGCAATGGAATCAGAGACGAGATGGTAGGGAGAAAGGTCAGGACTATAAAAAAAGATTTGGGAATTGCGTTATTGGAGCCTTAAGAATTAGATCAGTTTGCCAAAGGAGAGAGTATAGAAAGAGAAAAGGGCAGAGAACACAACTTGATAAAAATATATATAAGTATATATGTATGTGTGTATATATACACATAGCTATATAGATATTTATTTGCATACATACATACACACACACATACGGCGGGTACCAAGAGAGGAGAGGAAAGAGACTGTTGACAAGCAGCCAGAGACTTCGGGGGAGAACCACAATACTACAGAGTCTTTTAAAGAGACCAGTCAATTAAGACAACTCCCATCAATGATACACGAAAAATTAATATGACCACTACTAGCCAAACGAACTGTATGATAACAAAGTAACCTACCCTACACTTGCTTAATCCAGCATGGTATGATGCCCAATGTAGATTTCATAACTTAGAATATTTATCGCTTATTTGGTTTCGCCTTTGGGAAAGGTTTTTAATGCTCTGACCATCCATTTTCTCATTACGTAATTGAGGATAACATCACCACCTTTAGGGGTTATTTTTGTAATGATTAAATGAGATAATAAATGCAAAATACTGAGCACAATGCCCTGTGCATAGCTTTTCAATATTAAAAGTATGTTGCACTCAATAAGCATGTGCTAATTTGGACTGTAGGACCACAGTCTTGAACGAGACCCCCTTACTGCATTGGTGCCAGGCTTTGTCTCCTGTGAAGCATCGATTCCAGCGGTTCTCAAAGTACAGTCCCTGGGAACTTGTTAGGAAAGCAAACTCCTGGGCACCATTCCAGCAATCTGAGTTTAACAAGTTCTCCAGGTGATTCTCATACCACACTAACGTTAGAGAACCACTGATCTACGCTGTAAGAAAATACAAGGAGGAATAGTGAATTGTTTTCATAGGTGCAAAATGTCTTAAAAAAAAAAAAAAAACTAAGGCAATGCTGTCCTTGTTAAGAATTGTCACTGATTTGGGGGGAAATGCACTCTGAAAGTCTTTTGAGATAATGGTTCTGTCAAGCAGGCCGTTCCTTCAGCCTCATTCTTGCCATTCTGATTAAGTCCACTACAGTGATTAGTTGAATCATTAGCATGAGTACATTAAATACTTTTTCTTGCTAATCGAAACCCACTCACCTTTCCTCCTACAGACTCAGATGCCATGTCAATCAGCTGGGAGAAGTCCGGGGCCCTAACCAGGTTGCCTTCCTTAGGATGGTCAGTCATGCTTCCTAGCAACGAGGAAAGCAGCCTCGGGTCAACCTTCAGATGCAAAAGGGTGACAGGGACCGTGTGATTGAGTGAGGTCCTCTTCCAAGCTCCTGAAAGCCAAGGATTTGAGATGTTCAAAGGTCAGACAAAAATACATATATTTTCAGCTAGATGTGACAAGTGCCCTCCCAACACAACGATCTTTTCTGGTTGAATTAAAGGTTAATTTGCATAAATATGCCGAAATTCAGGAACGAATTAGAGCATGATTTACTTCTTAAGTATTTAAGAATAAAATATCACTAAACATACAAATTCCACCTCCACACAATGCAAGGTTTTGTTTTTTTATTAAAAGGGAAAATTATTTTATGTTAGAAAAGATGATAGAGACTTTAAATAGTCTTCGAATCCATTCATAAAACATTTATTGAGCAACTAAGTGTCAGGCCCTGCCTAGAAATTTGCTCAGGGGGTCAGAGGTGTGCTAGGCCTAGAGGCATTGTGAAGTCGCTGATGAGTTGAAGACAATGAAGGCATGATTCAGTTTGCATTCTTATAGCTTTCTCTGCCTATCATACTGCTTGATAACTGGTTGGTGAGATGGGAGGTGAAGAATAATGGTGAGGAAGAGTCAGGGATGACCCCCATATCCTGATTCGAGCAACTAGAGGCTGGTTGACTCCTTCATTTATTAGAGAATGCAAAAGGTAAGCAAGTTTGAGAGGTTTGAGAGGTTAGTTTCAGCTTGAGACATACTGTGTTTAATGTGCCTCTGAAACATAAAAGGAGATGCTGAGTGAGTTGTAGAATATGCGCGTTTAGAATTGACGGGAGGGCTCTAAGCTGAAGATAGAACTTTGGAAGTTGTCAACATGAAGTTAATTCAATCTGGGGGCATGACTGAGAACAGCCAAAGACAGAACATAGAAGGAAGCAGGGAAGAGAGCCTTTGACAGTACCAGAAACTCAGTTCAATTCAATGCAACAAGTATTTGTTGAGCGCCTGCTATGCACCAGTCATAGTTCTAGCACTTGGAGTATATCCTTGAACAAAAAAGACAAAGAACTCTGCCCTCATAGCACTTACTCAAGGCAGGGAATGGGATGGAGGGAGGCAGACAATAAACAGTAAATGT
>JAQZBX010095126.1:0-11948 GCA_029593785.1 Cabassous unicinctus
TGTATATATCTGTTCTTGTGCCAACCCACTGTGGGCTTTTAAGAAGTGTTAAAATTAGGAAGTGAGAGTCCTTCAACTTCATTCTTTTTCAAGATGTTTTTGACTATCTGGGTCCACTTACTCTTCTCCATTTGATACTTGACTTTTCCATTTCTGCAAAGTAAGCTGTTGCAATTTTCACTGGGACTGTGTTGAAACTGGAAATAATTTGCGGTAAAATGGTCATCTTGACAATATTCACTCTTTCAATCCATGACCATGGAATACCTTCCTTTTATATAGATCTTTGATTTATTTTAGTACAGTTTTGTAGTTTTCCACATATAAGAATTTAAAACCTGTGGTTAAATTTATTTATAGATATTTTCCTTTATTACTTTTTTTAAATGGATTTTTTTCTTTATTTACTTCTCAGATCCCTCAGCTGTGGAATCACTACTGATTTTTTTTCATGTTGGCCTGAACCTGTAACTTTGCAGAATACTTTTATTGCTCTAGTTGTTTTTTAGTAGATTTTCTGCGACTTTCTATATATAAGATCATGTCATCCGCAAATAGTGAAAGTTTCATTACTTCCTTTTCAATTTGGATGTCTTTTATTTCTTCTTTTAGGCCAATTGCTTTGGCTAAAACTTTCAGGACAATGATGAATAACAGAGTTGAGAATGGGCATCCTTGTCTTATTCCATATCTTAGAGGGAAATATTTCTCTAATTCAGAATTGAATATGCAGTTAGCAGTGAGATTTTCATACATGGCCTGTATCATGTTGAGGAAGTTTCCTTCCATTGCTATATTTCTAAGTGTTTTTATCAAGAAAGGATGCTAGATTTTGTGAAATGCTTTTTCTGTGTCAATTCAGAATATCATGTTTTCCCCCTTCATTGTGATAACGTGATGTACTACATTAATTGATTTTCTCTTATTATTTTATTTTTTTCAGGAGAGGACAGGCCAGTTTATTAAACCCTCAATGTTGTTGCAAGTAACTATAAATCTAGTCCATCAAGGAGTTAATCTTGGTGGTTACCATGAGTCCCAAGGAGAGAGGGTGTGAGGACTGGAATAGATGGAACACGGGACATTTTTGGGGTGACATTATTTGATTTTCTTATGTTGATCCAACCTGGCATACCTGGAATAAATCCATCTTGATCATGGTGTATAAATCTTTTGATGTGCTGTGGAGTTCCACTTACAAGTATTTTGTTGAGGATTTTTGCATCTATATTCATTAAAGAAATTGGTCTGTAATTTACTCTGATGTTGACTGCATAGAATGAGTTTGGTAGTGATGCCTCCTCTTGAATTTTTTGGAATAGTGTTGCAGGATTGGTATTAATTCTTCTTGGAAAATTTGGTAGAATTCCCTTGTAAATTCACCTTCTCCTGTGTTTTTCATTGTTAGGAGGTTTATGATGACTGAATTAATATCATTACATGTAATTTGCCTGTTCAGATCGTCTATTTTTTCTCAAATTGATGTAGTTTCTTCACTGTTTCTAGGAATTTGTCTATCTCATCTAGGTTGTCTAAATTTTTGGCATTCAGCTTTTCATATTATCCTCTTATGATCCTTTTTTATTCTATTGGTTTAGCAGTGATGACACCCTTCTCATTTCTAATATGTTTATTTTTGTCATTTCTCTTTTTCTTTGTCAGTCTTGCTAATGTTTAGTCAATCTTATTGACTTTTTTAAAAAACTGACTTTTGGCTTTATTAATCACCTGGGCTTTTTTATTTAAAAATTTGTTATATGTATCATTGTAGGAAGTTACTCAATAAACACAAGATTATGACTGCAATAACAATAAATCTGCTTTAGTCAGTAGTTACATGTTTTCAGGGCACAATGTTTAGGTGCATAAATATTTCGTATTGCTATTTCTTCTATGTGGATTGTTCATTTTATTAATGTATATTTATCTCCTTTGTCTCTTACAACAGCTTTTTTGTTTTTTTTATTTTTTAAAAGATATTTAGATTACATAAATGATGCATAAAAGATATAGGGATTCCCACATGCCCCACTCCCCACACCTCTCACAACCTCCCACATGAACATCCTTCATTAGGGTGGCACATTCATTGCAATTGATAAACGCATCGTGGTGCCTTGCCACTAAGCAAGGACCATAGTTCACATTATAGTCTACACTCTCTCTCACACAGTGCTGCATGCTATGTGATGATATAAAATGGCCTATATCTATCATTGCAACGTCACTCAGGATGATACCCAAGTCCCGAAAAAAACCCATATTACAACTGTTTTTTCCTATCCCTGTTCCCAGAGCCTCCAGTGGCCACTGGCTCCACATTAATGTTATAATTTCTTCCATTGCTAGAATCACAATATGTCTATAGTAGAATACCAGTAAGTCCACTCTAGCCCATAGCTCTTCCCCCAAACATGAGGATTCTGGGATGGTGACGTCCACTCCACCTCCAATTGAGAGGGGCCTTATATCCCATGCGGAAGATGGATAGGACTTTGATGCCTGCAGCTGCAGACGCTCTCCGTTCCCTGGGACAGCCGTTGTCCATCATCATCTCCCTATCAGTTTTCATGGGTGAGTCCAATGACCTATAGGGTAGGTTTTGCAACTCCACCGAGGTTCCAAGCTCAGCTGGCACATGGACTGACCAAAGACTTGAGTCTCTGGATGTACACCTACAAACTCCAGCACCAAGTATAGGTTTAAATAGAAGGGACAGATGAGCCATGTGCATGGAAGACATAATTGAGTTTAATTCTTTCACTCTCAGGAGCACAAGCTCCAAAGTAGGGCCCATTGGCAAGACACCAAACTGGAGGTATTGGCTTTGATCATAGGGCCTGGGTGTCTCCAGAGCCTTCGGGAGCCCCACTATTTGGGGTAGTATCCACTTTGGAAGTCTATGAGATCCTGCTGAGATGTGCCTAAGCATTACCTAGATGACCTCCCGACACACCTTGAACTCTCTTAGCCATATAAACTCATTTGTCTTCATCTTTTACCCCTTTTATTCAAGGTCTTTTTCCAGTTGCATTGCTAGTTTTTGCTTGGTGGCAATCCTTCGGTGGCAGGGAGACTCATCCCTGGGAGTCATGTCCCATGCTGGGGGAAAGGTAATGCATTCACATGCTGAGTTTAGCTTAGAGAGAGGCCACATTTGAGCAACAAAGAGGGTCTAAGGAGGCAACCCTTAGGCACCTTTGACTTAATTTATTTTGTCTAATCTTAATATGATGCTACCAGATATTTTAGTCACTATTTTCAAGGATTATCATTTTCCAACCTTTCACTTTCTACCTATATGTGTCTTTGAGTCTTAAGTGTGTCTTTTATAAACAACATACAGTTGGATTATGCTTTTTTTCCATTCTGTCCACTTGTGTATTTTGATTACGGACTTTAATCCATTAACATTCATTGTTATTACTGTATAGGCAATATTTACTTCAGCAATTTTGTCCATTGGTTTTTATATATCATATCTTTTTTGTCTCTCTTTTCCTTTACTGCAGCCTCTTTTTCTGTCCAGTTAACCTTTTGTGATGTATCTGTCTATCCCTTTCTCATTTTTTCTGTGCATCTTTAAATTATTTTGTGTTTACCCTGGGGTTTGTATTACACATCCTATGTGTAAGCCCATTAATTTGCAATGATACCAACTCAGTTTCAGTAGCATACATGATTTCTGCTCTTTTATCCCTCCATTTCCCCTTTGTATATTGTTTTTTTATCACATTACCTCTTTATCTTTTTGTGTCCATTATCATGTGATATAAATTTTTCCTATTCACTTGTAGTCTCTCTAAGAGTTCAAGAGTAGAGTTATATACTGAGGACACAGTACTTGGGTTTTGAACATATCTTTTTAGTAACCTTTACTGAAGATCTCCAGTTCTTCCCATTGGTTCAAACCATTCTCTCCTGTCTTTTTGTTTTTACCTGAAGAATTCCTCTTAGGAATTTCTATAGGATGGGTCTTTTGTTTACAAACTCTCTAAATTTCTGTGACTATGTTAAACTCTCCCTCATTTTGATGGATATTTTTTACCAACAAAGAATTTTTAGCTGGGTGTTTTTTCTTTTTCAATACCTTAAATATATCATAGTACTTCCTTCTCTTCTCCATGTTTCTGATAAGAATTTGGCAATTAGTCTTATTGAGGATCTCTTATATGTGGTGAATCACATTTCTCTTCTTGCTTTCAAAATTGTCTTTAGCTTTGGCATCTGAAATTCTGATGATTTTGTGTCTCAGAGTAGGTATATTAGGGTTAATTCTGTTTGGAGTACATTTTGCTCCATATATATGTTTAAGAGTTAGGAATTTTTGGTCGTTGTTTCAAATATTTCAAATATTCTTTTTTATCCTTTTCCCTTCTCTTCTTCTGGAACACCCTTGATGTCTATGGATGAATACTTAATACTTTTTGCTCAAGTCACTGACACACTGCTCAATTTTTTCTCTTCTTTTTTATAACAGTTTTTCTGACTATATTATTTCAATCAACCTGTCTTCTAGTTTGCTGAACCTTTTTCTGCCTGCTCAAATCTGCTGTTATATGCCTCCTTTACTTCCCAGGAGAGAGAACTGCACTTTGCAGGGTGTTTAAACCAGGAAATCCTTTGCCCCAGACTATCTATTTCAACTATTTCTTGCACTCCTTCCTAGCTCCAAGATGCTTTAGCCTGCAGAGAAATTCCTGAGGGTGGAGGGGGAATGCCAGAGAGGTCTTTCTCAGTCTTTCCCAGCTGCCACAAGGTTAGAGACCCATGAATAGGGCACAGATTGGTTCCAAATTACCCATAATTTATTAACCTTTTCCTCCTACTCCTCTCTGTATTCTGTACTGTGATTCATTGGACTTTGGAGTTTCAAGTTATTTGTTTTATACAGTTTCTCCATTTTAATAATTTTTCAGGTAGGAGGACTGAATTCTGGGATTTCTTAATCTGCCATCTTCCTGCAATGCAAATACACATTTTCAGATCCTTGAGTGACTGAAATTTACATGACTTAATCCTCTTTCTTAAATAGAAGTTAAGTGGATTTTTTATGATGGGACCCATGTAATATCCTCATAAAATATTATCATGTTGGAACATTTCCACTGCATTCAACATTGCTAATAAAAAATCCAGTTTATATATGGACTCTATTCTTTCTTTAAATGTAATCTCTTCCACTCCCCACTCTTTCATGGATGTTTTCACATGTTTTCTTTTCATCATGATGCTTTTATAATGCATTATGTCATATGTTTTTATGTGTTGGTATGTTTGTGCTGGTGTACATGTATATTAACTTTTCCTGAATGTCATCTATTTAAGTTATCTGTTTCTGTGTAAAATCCACAATCAAACCTCATGGCATAAGAATAATCTTATTACCCATAATTCTTGGGGGCAGTTCCATTTTCCCACATGTGGACTTGGCTGGAGTAATTAGGATGGCTTGGAGAATATAAGTGCACCCAAAAGTCAGCTGTATCTGATGGTATGGCCATAAAAATTAATATCTGGGTGGGTCACTGACTTTTATGTGGTAGACCATGGCTGAAAAATAAATAATGTTGAACATGTCATGCATCTTAAATCTTGGCTCAGACCTCACTCAGCTGTAGTTCTGCTACACTCTATTAGTCAAAACAAGTCAGCAGACAAAGGAAAAACAATAAACTCTCGGTACTGATGAAGTAACAGTTGTGTGCATGGTGATGGGTGAAATCATTCACATGTTTTGTAGGTACCATGCCACATGATCCACTGGGCCATTACTTCTCTGAATTTTTTTTTTCTTTTCTCTCATTTTATTTTATTTATTCCTTTGTATTTATTTTAGAATTTCTACTTCCCTCTTCTCTGAAGTCCCTCCTGCTGGGACCCATTTTAGAAAGACATATCATTAGAATGTATTAGCCATTATAACTTACTCCTATTATTCTCTTTGCCTTTTCAAATATTTATTGATCTGCTCATTCCCTGGAGTCATGTCCCATGCCTGAGGGAAGGTAGTTTGTTTATATGCTGAGTTTGGCTTAGAGAAGGGCCATATTTGTGCAACAAGGAGGTTTTCAGGAAATAACTCTTAGACAGTATATAATACTAAGCTAAGTTTCAATTTCACAAGGAAAGTTTCTTAAGTACAATCATCAATACCAAGGGCCTAAAACAATGCTCTCTCTTCCTTCACTAGGCACTACCCTTGCACTTGGGGGATTCTTGCTGTCTATTAGAAAATGTAGCAGAACTCCCCAGGATGGGAATTCAATATTCTTTCAGTTATGGTGTGGATTTCCACCCACTGAGACAATGTCCCATGACCACTAGAGCATATTCATATGCCTTAGAGGCATGCCTCAAGTGAACCCCTTCCCATGCATCCCCCCATCACTGACACCCCATACCAGTAATACTCCCCAACCACTGCTGTGTCCCTTCTGTGATCCAAAACCTCTCCAAAAATGAAGCCAGCATAATAACTAAATACAATTAATTAAAAATGAAATAATTTAAAAAATAACCAATAAAATTTTAAAAATTAAAAATTTGAAATAAAAAAAAATAGACATTGTGTCTTTCATCTTTGCAAGATTTATTGACTTGCATGTATAGTGACATTTGCTTCCATTTATTTGACCAATGTCTTATTTTTTTCATTTTGTCTTCAAAGATGCTTTAGGTTACAAAGTTCACATGCTCCTTCCCCTGACCCTTGCCCCAGTTCCATGGATAGTCCAATCCAATCCCCCAACCTACTCCCCCTCACAGACCAGCGCCCCAAACCCAATCACATCACTATACCACTATCATGCTCATCCACTGCTCAACTACACCACTTCAACCTTATTGTAGATTTTGACATTATGGGCCTTGGCTCTCTTCACCTTCTACTCCCTTTCTGTGTCCTGTAAAGCTATCTTCCAGACTCTAGCTCTGTGAGTCTGTTCAATTTGATTAATTCTTATCAGTGAGGTGATGTAATATTTTTCCTTCAGTGCCTGGCTTACTTCATTTAACATAAGGTCTTCAAGATTCAACCATGCTATCCTGTATGTAAATACCGCATTCCTTCTTATACCTGAGTAATATTCCATTGTAAGTATATACCAGTTTGTCTATCTATTCATCTGTTGATGGACATTTGGGTTGCTTTCAACTTTTGACTGCTATGGACATTGGTGTGCATATATCTGTTCGTGTCCCTGCTTTCAATTCTCCTGGGTTTCTACACAGCGGTAGGATTGCTGGATCATATGGCTTCCTGAGGAACTGAAAAACTGTCTTCCACAATGACTGCACCATTCTACATTTCTGCTACCAGTTTATAATTGTTCCCTTTTTTCTACATCCTCTCCAAAGCTTGTAGTCCTCTGTTGTTTTGTTTATCTTTTAATATCCACCAGTCTAATGGGTGTAAGATGATATCTCATTGTAGTTTTGATTTGCATTTCCCTAATAGCTAGTGACATTGAGCATATTTTCATCTACTTTTTATCCATTTGTGTTTTTTCTTTGGAGAAATATCTATTCAAATCACTTGCCCATGTTTTTAAAAGGGTTGTTTGTTTTTTTATTTTCAAGATGTAAGATTTCTTTATATATGCTCAATATTAGGCCCCTATCAGATATATGTTTCCCAAATATTTTCTCCCATTGAGTAGGCTGTCTTTTCACTTTCTTGAGAGAGTCCTTTGAAGCAAAATGTTTTTAATTTTGAGGAGGTCCCATTTATCTATTTTTTTCTTTCATTGCTCATGCTTTGGGTGTGAAAATTATGAAACAATTTCCTACCACTAGAGTTCTTAGAAGCTTCTCTACATTATCTTCCAGGAGCTTTATTGTCTTGTCTCTTATATTTAGATCTTTGATCCATCTTCAGTTAATTTTTGCATAGGGTTTGAGATAGTGATCCTCTCTCATTCTTTTGGATATGGATATCCAGTTCTCCAGCAACATATGTTGAAGAGGCTATTCTCCCCAAGTTGATTGTGCTTAGCGGCCTTGTTGAATATCAGTTTTCCATACATACAAGGATATATATCAGAACTCTCAGCTCTGTTCCATGGTCAGTGTGTCTAACCTTGTGCCAACACCATGCAGTTTTGATCACTGTAGCTTTGTAGTATGTTTTAAAGCCAGCTAGTGTGATTCCTCCAATTTCATTTTTATTTTTCAATATGTCTTTGTCTGTTCAAGGCCCCTTACCCATCCAAATAAATTACATAATTCACTTTTCCAATTCAGTAAAATGTGTTGTGGTGATTTTTATAGGGATTGCGCTAACTCTATGAATCTATTTGGGTAGAATAGACATCTTAATGATGTTTAGTTTTCTTATCCATGAACAGGGAACATTCTTCCATTTATTTAGGTCTCCTTTGATTTCCTTTAACAATGTTGTGTCATTTTCTGAATACAAGTCCTTTACATCTTTACTTACCTTTATTCTTAGGTATTTCATTCTTTTCGTTGCTATAGGAAATAGAATGTATATCTTTATTTCCTCTTTCAGATTGCTCATTATTGATGTACAGAAATGTTACTAAGTTTTCGTGTTGATATTATACCCTGCCAATTTTCTGAACTCATTTGCCAGCTTTAAAAGCTTTACTGTAGCTTGCTCAAGATTTTCTATTTATAAGATCATGTCATCTACAAACAGTGAAATTTTTACTTCTCCTTTCCAACTTGCATGTCTTTTATTTCTTTTAATTTCCTAAGTGCTTGAGCAAGTACTTCTAACACAAAGTTAAATAAGAGCAGTGACAGTGGGCATCCATATCTTGTTCCAGACTGTAGAAGGAAAGCTGTAAGCACTTCAACCTTGAATTTGATGTTAGCTGTGGATTTTTCATATATACCCTTTATCATGTTTCGGATGTTCCCTTCTATTCCTATCATTTGAAGTGTTTATATCAGGAAAGGGTGGTGTGTTTTGTAAAATGCTTTTTCTGCATCAATGGAGATGACCATGTGATTTTTTTTCTTTTGATCTGTTAATGTGGTTTATTTTCCTAATTGAATTTCTTATATTGAAACATCCTTGCATACCAAGGATGAAACCCACTTGGTGATGATGTATAATTCATTTTATGTGCTGTTGAATATGATTAGCAAGTATTTTGTTGAGGATTTTAGCATGAAGATTCATTAGAGAGGTTGATCTATAGCTTTTCTTTCTTGTGGCGTCTCTGTGTGTCTTTGGTATGAGGGTGAGTTTAGTCTCATAGAATGAGTTTGGTATTGTTTCCTCCACTTTCATTTTTTGGAAGATATTAAGCAGGATTGGTCTTAGCTCTTTCTGTAATCTTTTGTATAATTCTTCTGTGAAGCCATCTGGTCCTGATCTCTTCTTAGTTGGGAGGTTTTAGATGACTGATTCAATCTGTTGAGTTAATTTCTTTTGGCAGTATAGGCTGCTTGGGTGTTTCTAGAAATTTGTCCATTTCACCTAAGTTATCCATCTTTTTGGCATAAAATTTTTCAAAGTATATTCCGATGATAGTCTCTATTTCTATGGGGTCAATTGTTATATCCCCTTCCTCAATTCTTACTTTATATATTTAGATCTTCTTTCTTTTCTTCTTTGTTATTCTAGCTCAGGGTTTGTCAATTTTATTATTCTTCTCTTCTTTGAGAGAGCTTTTGGTTTTTAATTTTTTCTAGTGTTTTCTTATTATGAATTTCATTTAGCTCAACTCTAATCTTTATTTCCTTCTTTCTACTTGTTTTTGGATTAGTTTGTTGTTCTTTTTCTAATTCCTACAAGTGTGCAATTAGGTCTTTGATTTTAGCTCTTTCTTCTTTTTTCATATAGGCATTTATGGATATAAATTTCCCTCACTGCATTGCTTTTGCTGCATATCATAGGTTTTGACCTGAGTGTCATCAATATCATTTGTTTCAAGGTAGTTGCTGATTTCCTTTGCAATTTTCTCCTTGACTCATTCATTGTCTAAGAGTGTGTTGTTTAACTTCAAAAACTTTGTGCCTAATCTACTTCTCTGCCCTTTACTGATTTCCAGCTTCATTCCATTGGGGTCAGAGAATTTACCTTGTAGAATTTCAATCTTTCTGAATTGATTGAGGGTTATTCTGTGGCCTAGCATGTGGTCTACCTTGCAGAATGATCCATGTGCACTAAAGAAGATTGTGTATCCCACTGTATTTGGGTGTATATGCCTATTAGATCCAGCTCTGCTAATGTTTTATTCAAATTCTTAGTTTCTTTATTAATTCTCTTTTGAGATGTTCTGTGTAATGGTGATAATGGTGTATTAAAGTCCACCAATATAATTGTAGAAGCATCTCTTTCTCCACTTTGTTTTTCCAGTGTTTGCTTCATTTATTTTGAGGTGCCCTGGTTAGGTGCATAAATATTTATGATTGCTCTTTCCTCCTGATAGATTACCACTTTTATTAATATATAGTGTCCTTCTTTGTATCTTACAGTAGTTTTGCATTTCAAGTCTATTTTGTCTGACATTAGTATAGCTACTCCCACTTTTTTTATTATTGTTTGCATGTAAATTTGTTTTCCAACCATTCACTTGCAACTTCCTTGTGTCCCTGGGTCTAATGTGATTTTCTTGTAGACAGCATATAGATGGATCATATTTCCTTATCCATTTGGCCAATCTGTGTCTCTTGATTGGAGATTTTATTCTATTAGCTTTCAATGTTATTAGTGTCGAGGCATTACTTATATTAGCCATATTTTCTTTAGGTTTATATATGTCATATGTTGTTTTTGTTACTCTTTTTATCTTTTTTACTTATTCTTAGCAATAATCTTCATTTCTAAACTCTCCTCCAAACTCTCCTTTCTGTTTTTTTTCCCTTTCTACCTGAAGAACTCCCTTTAGTATTTCTTGAAGGGCAGATTTCTTGTTGAGAAGCTTTCTCAATTTCTGTTGGTCTGTGAATAATTTGAACTCTCCCTCATTTTCCCAAATGCCAGCTTTGCTGGGTACAAAGTTCTTAGCTAGAAGATTTTCTTTTAGCACCTTATCTATGTCATGTCACTGCCTTCTTTCCTCCATGGTTTCAGATGAATAATCAGCACTTAATCTTATCATGCTCCCTTTATATATGATGGATCTCATTTCCCTTGCTACTTTGTATTCTCTCTTTGTCTTGAGCATTGCACAATTTGATAAGTATGTGTCTTGATTTAGACCTGTTAGTATTTATACATTTGGGGTGCACTGTACTTCCTTGACATGTATATATATGTCCCTAAAAAGAGTTGGGAAATTTCAGCCATTATTTCCTTCAACAGTCCTCTGCCCCTTTCTCTTCTCTTCACCCTAAGAGATGACTATATTGTGTATGTTTGTACATTTCATGTTGTCATATAAATATCTAAATACATGCTGGATTTTTTCCTATCCTTTTTTCTATTCTATTATCTGCCTGATTTCAGGTGTACTGTCTTCAACATCACTGATTCTTTCCTCTGCCTGTTCAAATCTGCTGTTACGTGCTTCCAGTGTATTTTTGAAACTTGTATTGAGCCATTCATCACCATCAGATCTGTTATCATTCTATGAATGATTACAATTTCTTCTCTATGTTCCCCCAGTGTCTTCTTTATATCCTTTATCTCTTCCTTCACTTCATTAAGTTGATTCGTGATATTTGTTTGGACATTACTGAATATTTATTCCATGCATATATTTCCTTACAGGACTGTATTCTTCTGTCTTATCTGTGATTGGCACATTTCTGTCCAAGCCCTTCAATTTTTCTGCACCCAAAATCTCTCAAGACCAACATGTAATACATAAATACTTATCTTAAAGTCCCAAGGCATTATTGTATTGGTACAAATAAACTACTGTCTTCTCTTTTTTCCAGTTTTTATTTTTTTAAAGATACTTCAATTACATAAATGTTAAAGAGAAAATATAGGTGATTCTGACATGGCTCACTGCCCACATCTCCCG
>JAQZBX010095127.1:0-11949 GCA_029593785.1 Cabassous unicinctus
AAGGACTGAATAGACATTTCTCCAAAGAAAATATGTAAATGGCCAATAAACACATGAAAATATGCTCAACATCATTAGCCATTAGGGAAATGAAAATTACAATCACAATAAGATAACACTTCACAACACAAGGATGGCTATTATTTTAAAAAAATAAATAAAAGGAAAAGAAGTGTTAGAGAGGATGTGGAATAATTGTACCTCTAGTGCATTGTTGGTGGGAATGTAAAATGGTGCAACCACAGTGGAAAGCAATATGGCAGTTCCTCAAAAAATTAAATATTCAATTACCACTTTACCTGGCAATCCCACTTCTAGGTATATACCCAAAGAGGGTGAAAACAGGGTCACAAACAGATATTTGTATATCGGTGTTATAGCAGAATTATTCACAATAGCCAAAAACTGGAAACAACCCAAATGTCCAATAGGAAATGCATGGATAAATAAAATATGATACATCCACATAATGGAATAGTATTTGGCTTTAAGAAAAAATGAAGTTATGCAGCATGCTACAACATGGAAGAACCTCAAAAACATGCTCAATGAAATATGCAGGATATATCAAGACAAAAATTGTGCAATGTCACTTGTAAGAGCTGACTAGAAATAGAAATAGCAAATTCAGGGAGATAGAGAGCAGATTCGAGATTATGTGGGGAGAAGGGGGAATGTTTGTTAAAAGAAAATAAGAAGAAGAAAAAAAAACGGATCCCAGAAAAGATGACATTTAAGATGTTCCCTACAGGGGAAAGAGTGAGTAGATGAAGAGTGGAACAGAGTGATACCTGGAAACAGCGAAGGGGTGTTCCAAGCAGAGGGCATATATGAAATAAAAGAGGGATGTATTTGATAAAGTGTGGTGGAACTTAGGAGACAGCAGAGGGAAAAAACGAATTGAAAGTTGTACTCAATGCACCAGAGGCTTCAAATTCCTTGAGTGACCTTGCTTTTGTCTTGCTGCCTGGTTTTGGTTGTTACCGCTCTGCTGCTCTATGGATAGAATGTCTTTTGCAGCTCTTTGAGCTGCAGTTCACTGCCACTTTTACCAGAGGCTGAGCCCGTCTTTGGCAGAGGTTCTGGCCTTCAGAGATGTTCTTGTTCTTTCCACAGGTGAGAGGTTCTTTTTTCTCCTGCTACTCTTTTCCCCTGTGCAGTGAGTGTCAACCAGTATCCTCAGCCTCTATTTTGAAGTTCCATAGACTTGTATTTGTGTATGCCATTTTAGCCCGTTATTCTCCTGAGCCAACTGAGATTGGCACTGCTGGCTGCTCACATTTCAAGCACTTCTACTACTTCCTGCAAGGATGACATATCTACATGTACTCTTTCAGTCTTTTCTGTTCTGTTACTGTGTAGGATCAGGCCAATTCTAAGGAAACATTTGCTGGCAGCCTATTACCCTATGCTTTTTGGCCCAAACATGAGCTTGCTGGTTTTGCCACTCCTGGTAAACCATCTATTTTGAAGACCTAAACTATGTCAGCTTTGTTTCAGATTTGCAACTGTAGGAATGTGCTTTCTTCATCCTTGTTTGATTCTTTATATTAGTATTTCAAGTTAATAGATGTTTCTAATTTTTATTAAAGATAGATTTGTGGTTTTGCTTTCTATTTCCTGTATATGGGATAATTTCGGGGGAAGAGAAATAGAGTAAGCTTACTCTATAATTTTAAAATCTTAAACACTGTTTTGATGCATATTTAATGAATTCACTGTATAAGAACATTAATGTAATTCTTATTGTTAGGAAGGAGAAAATATCTATTGGCTACAAGTCCTAATATTCGCTTCCAGAAGTGAGTTTTAATAATAATGTAAAATAATCTTTTGTTTTATATTATTAAATAAATTATAGAAAAAAAGATAAGCTTTACCTTCAAGAATATTTACCCAGAAAATATGGAAGAAAGGCTAATCTGAGACAATATGATAGCTCAAAATGGAAGAAGAAATGAAGAATAGTTTAAAATCAAACATTAAAGTTTTGGGTATAAAGGGAAATCAACTAGTAATTAAAATGTCATTCATGATGGAATGCCTTTCAGGAATTGCCCAAGAACTTGTCTGATTTTATTACAAACCATTTGGTATGGAAACTTTCAGATTTGTCATAATTTATACTTATGTATTCATTAATATACCTTGGAGAACACTTTTGTTACTTATGACTTAGATTTTTTTTGACACATAGGTCTATAATGATTAAAATATTTTCCAAATTACTTTGATGTAGTTTGATACTTAAAATTTGGTGAAGCTGAAACAGGGTAAAAATGAATTCCAGGAGACATCTGGTATAGACCCCTGGGCTGGAAGGTAACATAAACTAAAAATCCTGTACTAAGAACTAAGGAATTTAAACCACAGGATACATATTCATTGCCAGCTTTTGAGTAGCAGCACATCTGGTGGATGATAAATACGGTAAACATAGTTCATCAAGTGAATTCTGAAACTACACAGAGGGTAGCTTCACGACCTCAAGAGAGTATGTTTTCATGAAGGAGAATTTTTATGGACTTTTCTTAAGTACCAAACAAGAAAATCAGGCTATAAAACCTTTCTTCCCTCACAGAAAAAAATTTGGTAATGCTCTGAATCCCACTCAATAAAACGAAATTCATTGTTTTACTCACTTTGAAAGCAAACATCCAGTGACATTGGGAAGTGTAAATATGGTACGAATTTTAAACTTGTTGATTAGTTTGCTTTCTGTGAGTGTATCTAAATGCCATTTAAATATAGCTCACCTCTTAGTTATATTTCTTCTAGAAAAATCTGAAAATAAGGACTAGCCAAAATAAATGAATGAATTAATAAAATCCCTTACAAGTTTGTGTTCTACACAGCATTGAATAGATATTCATTGATTCATTCATACAAGCAATGCACTCTTGTATATTATTATCCTTCTGTTTGTTAAATGCATTTTGACAAGATCATTTTAAACGTTTCATGTTATCAAGAATATGAAGAAACATACCCTTTGGTGGTCTTTTGGAGACATTTCATTACCAGTCCACCTTTCCAATCGTATATTACTTTCTCTTTCAGGAATATAATTTCAGGAAATAACCATAGGTATGTGCAAACATTTAGATGTTATTTATAACAGCAAAATATGGTAATTGGCCCCACTGTACAACAACTGAAGGCTTTTTTATGGAGTGTTGGACAGGTCACCAAAGTGGAGGTTCTAATCCCTGAGGGACATAGCAAGGCACAGGATGGTGAAGAATTTGGTTAGCTGGTGAAAGACAGAAATGCAGAAAATGTCGCAGAGTTTGGTCAAAGGCAGCCAGCACGAATGAAGTGGAGAAATGAGAGTGTAAGTGAGGCTCATGGACTTCAGAGGAGGCTTTTGAGAGAGGCAGAATCAAGGTCATGAGAGGGAAGAGGAACCTTTGCTTGGGTGAGATGAAGTAAATGCATAAAACCAATACCAAAGAGTGAATTTGGCTCTACATGGCAGGTGGTGGAAGCAGCATGTGAGGATCTAGTAAGAGTTCTTTTCCTCTATCAGGGGGTTGGGCAGGACTTGGTTCATAGTGCTGGATAGCATGCCCTAGAATGGCCTGTGCCGTCCCAAGGTCCTGGAGCCAGCTCACTGCTGCTGCTCCATCATTAGTTTCCAGAGGTCCAAGAGCTCAGCACTGTGGAGCCAGCTGGATGCAAGTGGTCACCTTGCTGCATGCTGGCCAGGAGGGTCTCATGGGGGCTCTGGCCTCCCAAGGCTGCCTTGAGCATCTGGGCGATGAGACCTACAAGTGTGTAGTCAACACCCAATGGGCTAGACTTTAATCAGAGGCAGAAAGGAAATGATTCTTCTTACTCTCCCCCCTGGCCTGTCCTAAGGTGAGTGGTTCAGTTAGCCTCCCATTTGTCATCCTCTGGGATTGAGCAGTCAGCTGTGCTTGCTGCCACGTGTTGGCCTGATGAGCAACACTCCCCTTTCTATTTGTTGTCCCTCCTTCCCCACTTCCATTTCTCCCTCCTGTCTGCTTTCCTAGGATTTCACCCCCCAACCCCCTCCCCCAATACTATGGTAGGACCTAAGCTTCTGATTTCGTAGTTAACCAGAGCTACTACAGTTTTAAGGATAAGTCTTTAGAGATTGATATAAAGCTTATACATAGAAAAACACATAAATAATATGATGGGATTGCAAGGAATTAAATATTTACCTGAACAAAAACTGAGACAAACAAGACAAAGGGGATAGAGCTCCAAGATCTAGATTTCTCTGAAGGCGACTATTAAAGGTAAACAATTGAATATTGAAGTACAAACAATTCCACGTTAGCGGTCCAGATCCATTTTCTCTTAGAGAACACTGAAGGGTGCTGAGCAAGTGAATCCATGAGCCAGCCAATAAGTATTTATTGCTCTCTTGCAAGCCTAGGTATCATACTTGGGAATAGGCCCTTTTCTTTGGATATTTTCAAGTTGGAAAAATTATGCCCACAGAAATATCAGAGAGAATTATCCTTACAATGAAGGAAAAAATGGGCACAGTTTCATAGAGCATCTGTGTCTTCTAGTCTCTCACGCTGACTGTCCAGATTTGGTGAAATCTGAGAATCTGCCTTCTTTCAGCCAGTCAGAATAAAAAGCAAAGAGGTGGACAGCCATTTGTGGGCATGAAATCTCATGGCAAAGTCAGAAGAGGCACTGATGAGGGAAATAAATTTGAAAATGAGAAAAGGAAGACTCACAGGTGACAGACAGACTGAGAGAAAAGTAGAATGGCCTAAACTTAGGACAGATCATCAGGGAGAAATGAGACTGCTGCAAAGACCAAAAATAAAACCAAATTCTTAATGAAGGGAGAAAATGTCATAAACGGCGACGGCAGTTACTGGGTGTCCCTGAAGCACCAGTTCTAACCATCTTACGGAAGATACTTAAAAGATCCACACATCTGTGTTTGTGATCCTTCCTCAGAAACCCAAGACTATCCTATGGGCCACCTTTGCTCTCAAGGTAGAAACCTCTCACTGCCTGTGTAACCTTAGGTCCTTGCAGTGTTGGTGGAAGATGCTTTATGCTGATGCCTTAACCCCCAACAGAGAAAATCGGGTTGCTCCCAGAGTTGATAAAACTAAAAGGAGAGCCAAACCATTTTAGAAGACCCTTCTAAAAAGGAAACGCATCCATCATGTGCTACTAAATAATCGGATGTGGTTATGATACTAATAAATAAAGATGTGGAGGAAACTAAGTGAAACATAAACCTCACAGATTGTCCTGGGGACCAGGAATCATCCTAGGCATGCTAAGAAATAGGGACATGAACTGTCTGCTGGTCCTACGGCCATTTCCTCTCCATGGACCTCTGCCCCACGTGTTGAGTGCCTTCCCTTCCACCCATCCGCCCAACACCAGCCTGCCTTTGGGAATTATTTTATGTCAGGCTTCCATGAAATTGTCATGGTGCTTAGCACCTTATTTTCCACTTTGCTGAGACTGGCCCTTACCAATGCTCTTTAATTAGGGAAAAGGAAACAAATTTAGCTTCACTTTAAAATGTATGTATCCCTGCTTCTTGATGGTTGAGAGAAATCTCCTGAATTCTTTTTTTTTTTTTCTTATCATTCTAATTCTTTTATTATTTTCCATCAGGGAACAAGTGCCTTTACAATTTCTCTCTCTCTCTCTTTTTTAAACAAATCAATTTTATTGATACATATTTATAAAGCATACAATTCATCCAAAGTGTACAATCAATGGTATTTGGTACAATCACATAGTTGTGCATTCATCACTTCAATCATTATCCTGAATTCTTAATTTTTTGAATAGCTATTGGATTATTTTATTTCTAATTGATCTCTCTTCTTTGAATCTCTGAGAGCTTCTGAACACTTTTCACATTGCCATTTGTGTGTATTATGGAACTGCAAAACAATCTAATTTTCACCTAAGAAGAAATTAGAGGAGGTCCTTTTCAAGCAGTAACTCTTCACCTTTTTTCAGGTAGTAGAGCTTTTTGAGAATCAGATGAAAATTATAGAATCTATCCACAGATATATGAATCTCACTTTTCCACACATAGTCACCCACAATTGTACTTAAAATATCCCAGATTTTACAACCCCTTTGAAACTGATCTACCTGCTTGGTTTGCTATCATGTGCCTTGGGTAAAAAGAGAGAGCAAAACTAGGGAAAAAAAAGAAGTCATGATTTCCTGTGTAGCTTCTTGATTTTTATTTTATGCCATTGAGGTTATATCCCCAAGAAAGATTGGAAAATATGCAACAATACCAGATCTATTCATGTCACTATTTACTGCAACAGAGCCTGATCAAATAGTATTTGAGAATATTTATCTTCTAAGCCACCCTTCTGAGCAATTGAAACAACAGTAGCAACAACTACAAAACATATTCAGAATCACAAGGCCTAAAGTTCAAAGATTAGGGGTACGTGGAAATTGGGGCATTTAAAACAGAAAATGAGCTTCTATTGAGAGATTGAGTTACAGCATTGATGCAGTAATTGTGGGGTAAGTACAAGGAGGACTAGGGAAAAACATCAGAGACAGGCTGGCAGGACAGTCTTCCACGTGAACACAAATGAGAGCAAGCAGAGAAGCTCCATGAAGGCAATGATGTAACTCCTAAACCTGTGAGTTTCTAGTTCCTTCCATCCACCGCCATAATCCTCATTGATTTGATTTTCACTATGTGGCTTCTATTTTGAGCATGGCATACCTCAACTATATGATATAGTACTTACCAAAAATAAAAAAAGTTAACAATGATTAGACAGGCATCGAGCAGGTCCATGCCAACCCTGCACACTGCCACAGAGCCTTTGCATGACTTTCCAGACTGTAAAGAACAACCAGCCACTCTCCTCATCAACCCCGTTCTTGAGTTCACTCATCCATCTCTTGCTGGGATTATTGAAAACGGTTTTTCATTTATGGGCTTTAATAATGTATTCCAACAACATTTTAATTCAAAAGTAATACATGCTCAGTCAAAAAATTTTGAAAATAGAGGAAACCATAAAGAATAACCTAGACAACATCCATCCTCCGTACCCTTAAAGATAAGCACATTCAACATATATCCATATTGCGTGTTTGCTGCTAATCTTTTTCTTGCATGTATCTTGCATAATTAAAAAAAATAAAATTGGAAAAACCATGTATAGAGTTTAGTATTCTTTTAACACCCTCTACGTTATTTTTTATAACCTTAAATATATTTTAATATCTTGATTTTTAATGGGGCTTTCCCATTTTACCCTGTGGAGTGGGGAAAAGCAGCTTCTTAGCTATTTTTACTGTTACAATTTTTTCTGCCTTCTGTGCTCTGCCATTCTCCACTGTGCCTGCACAGCTATATTTCTAAAGCACAGATATGGCCATCGGGTCCCTGCTTTCTTCAGAGACCCTTTGCCAGGGTCTTCTTGTATTCAGGCAAGGCTGTTGCACATGGTGACACACTGCTCAAGCTACTGGATGCCAAGGCACTGGCCCCAGGTACAGGATGCTGTCCCAAAGCAGTGGCGTGGCATTCAAAGCCACTTGTATGCTATCCCCCCACCTCTTCAACCCCTTCTATCCATGGTCACTTGCTTTCTAAGTATTTAGGCAATGCCCTGCCTTAATGATACCTTATATATTCTAGCCTTTTGCGACACCACACCTTGAATTCCCACTTACCTTCTGTTGTAGATTTACCACTGGGAACCCTTCCCTGAGGCTTCCAGCCAAACCCCTTCCTTCTCATCCACGTGTGGGTAGCTTCTTTTAATAGGTATTTTCTAGGGAGATTTGTGCTGAGTCGTGATTACCTTTTTAGATTCCTTTAGCTATTCCTTTAGGCATGTGGTCATTCTCCCCCATTTCATTGCTGCTTCTTATTAAAGATCTCCTGTGTACCCTACACTTTGCTAAGAAAGCCTGGTGTGCTTCTCACTATCAGAATTAACAGTGGAGAGAAATGAGGCTACATTCATTTTCTTCCCTGGGCTGTAGCTATGGTCTTTTAAATGGAGCATCCTCTGTTTCTCACTAATTAAAACATGTGGAGTATAATTTATTTTCATAACAGATCTTGGTTATTGCCAATTTTTCTTTACATTTTCTCAAAATTAAAAATAGTGTGGGGTGGTCTAGGGATATCAACGAATGAATTTTCTCTTCAAAGAATAGCAAGAAACAGGACACTGTGAGACCTGACTGTTTTGGATGTGGGTGGGACATCTCCTTTTTTATAAAGCTTGAAAGAAAACTTTATTCTGTAGACAAAGGAGAAGAATTTAGAGAGAGGCACAGAATTTAACAAATAACTCCGTGTTCATTAAACAAGTATGGATAGTATTGTGACATTACCTTACAGGCAAAAAATGTGAATCAAGTTACAAGCCTGTTTCAAATTTATCTGCCTTTTTCAGAATGGCCCCAAGAATATTTCAAGTGTGCTGCGTTTTGGGTATTAGTAGGGAGGGATGGGGAGGCAGGAAACGAGTTTATTAAACACCTTGTGGCTATCATGTTCAGTGAAATTGAGATGAAGCCTTTTCAGGAAGGAATTCTGTCCATCAGATTGATCTTAAATAACTTCTTCAGGACATCTTGGAAGGCCATGTCATTTTCTCCCTGCAAAATCTGTCCCAGAGGATCCAGAAATAACACAGAACAGAGCTGTCTTCTATTTGCTCCTTGGACAAAGAGATTTTTTTTTTAGATTTAAAGTGTATTAAAACAAAACAAAAAGTACAGTTTGCATTAAGGAGCAATTAAAATAATTATTTCATTTTTGAAGACCTGACCCAAAAAGGAATGAAAAATACATTGTCATTATTCTATAATTATTCTATTTTCCTCTTCTCATCCTAAGAATGTAGTCTTTTTCAGAGACATACAGCAAGCTGGTCATGTCAAGTTCATGCTTAAGATGTTTATCTATACTTGTCCAGAAGTTTCACAGGCTACTTATACCAGTTGGCTGGTCTAAACTCTCATGTTAAATATGAACATTTCCCCAATAATACTCTTAAGTCACATCTCATTTCTCACTTTCTCATTAAGAACTGCATAGACTTATTTTAAGTATTTTTAAAAATCTGTAATATTTTACAGAGTTTATTAAGAGTAGAGTTACTCTGGATAATATTCAAAATGGTGTAGTCAGAGTGAAAATAAGCATTAACAAATAATAATGCACTCCTTACCAACAAAAATCGGACCCTTTTTCCCCCCAATAAAGAAACTAGTCAAAAAAAAGGTAGTCAAAAAAAAGGTCTTATTCTATAAAGATTTGTCATTTCCAAATCACAGTGAAAGGAATTTGAGTAATTGACCAATTGTTTTCTACTATATGTCTCAGAGATACCACACTGAAAATTGGTGTCTGACACAACAGAAGACATTTGCACAATATAATGTTGTAGTGACAATACTGAGGTTGATTATTACAGACGTAAACTCTTTGAGTTTGGCTACAACTTAATTATTTATATAGAATATTGGTTCAATAACATAAAAATAGAGAACAGCAGCTGGAAATTTATCTCACTCAATGTTCAGAGATAAAAGGGTTAAGCACTCTTTCCATTATTTTCTGCATATAAGTCCTTACTCATTTTGAAATCTGATGGCAATCAAATTCTGGCATTGTTCCAAACTTGTAGGAACAGGACACTGAAGGCAATCACTGTACAGCGTACAGCAACATAAGGACTCTGGTTCACCAATCCTGGCAAACTTCCAAAATACACCCAACAGTCCAGTCTTCTTTCTGTCCAGGAGGCTGGGTGCCAAGGATTGGTTATAAGCACAGCTACCTATAACCAGCAAGATTATGTCAACAGACTCTGAAAAGTGAAAATGCAGACATTGTGAGGCTGGCGAGACCCCAGCCACAGCCCCCTTCCTGCCCTTCAAATGCTTTCCCACTGTCTGGTTCTGGACAAGGAATTTTGAGATCTACAAACTTGACCAACAATCTGATGGTTCAGTAAAGATGCCAAAACATAAAGAAGACAAGCTTTGGAGATTCCCAAGTGGCTTCCCAGGTTTCCCACACAATTTCAAGATACTCATAGAGCCCAATTTCCCCAGGTGCCGTGGGCATGTGCATTTCTGCACACTCACCTCTGAGAACCAATTTCTGTGACACTGAACGGATGCCTGGCAGCAGGGACCAGGCAGTCTCTTTGTAGATTTCATGGAAAGACCATTCTTGAATACAATAAATGTGATGAAGGAGAATGCTCAGGAAACTTTTGCATACAATGAGAGTTGAATGGTGACAAGAACACAACCATCACAGGGGAAAGAATACTCATGCTGTGAGCAATTATCTTTGACATTGGGCATTGGGGTTCCTTTGTGAGAAATGCTTCAGAGATCATTATAAGCGAATGCTGGTTGTTTTTCTTCACTGGGTAAAATGCAGGCTTATATTATTTAGAATGCTTTCTTCCCTTCATTCCACTGGAAGTAGCTTTATGTGCAATAGAACAAAGTGGGGGGTAGATTTTCTGGGTTCTAACCTTTGGCTAAAATACAGAGAGGGTGAATGGTATGAGAGAATAGGAGAAGCTGGGGAAGGCAAGGTGGAGGAGTTGGGTATGCCTTAACCGGAAAGTCTCAGTGGTTAGTTTGGAATTTTTATAAGTAGATTCTAATTCCCTTTGTCTTGTTTAGGAATACTGGGGGGTAGTGACTGTCTTTTCAGGCACTCATGCCTCTCACTACTTGTTGCATCTGTACACAGACAGACAGCTCCCATGATGAGGTGTAATAAATCAGCTGCCAAGTTCATGGCAGGAATAGCAAATTATTCAAGACTTTTGCATGGGAGCTTGGAATAAAAATATCCATGTGACACTGAGATCAATCACAGGGTAGAAAAACTGCCTGAGTCTGCCAAGGGATATCAGGGAAGGCTGCTCAGAGCCTTGTCAATGTGACCTTATTGGTGCGGAAACCAGCGAAAGAGTCTGTTTAAGAAAATCATAGAGCGTTGGGATACTACTCAGGTCGCTTTTCTAATGGAAATTTTGAGTGGATCACCTAAACTTTTCCTCTCTTCTAGCAGAAACAATATTTATAAAATTACCTTGGAAGAACACTGGAAGTTTATTATTGAAGCTAATCACCTTTTTTTTTCATAGCAAGTGATTGCCATTATGCTTGAAATGTTGCAGTGAGTTTGAATTTCAAAAAGGCAACATGCACTTTCCTTAATCAGAAAATAAAAGACTCATGCAAATGTTTTTTTCTTTACATTCCTCCCATTAAGGAAACCAGAACTGCACATTGTACTGTAAAATCAGAATTCTTGATATTTCCATTGGTCAGTTAGTTTCAAGTATATAAGAATAAAGGGACAAATTGACAGGTGCTTCTCCATGAATAATCACGTTTCAAATGAGTGACGGTTTAAACTTGATTGTATACGGTTTATTATTTTAATTGATATCTTTGAGATTAAAGTAAAAAAAAAGTGTTACACGTGAAGATTTCATCCAATTCCAACAACAGTGCTGGACCGTCTTCCCTCAACCTCGAGTGTTATATACCCTGTCAGGCATGGACTACTGCCCCATAACCAGCAGGGAACAGCTACAGAAGAATAACCATCGCCCTTCAACTCCCCTTAAGAATAAGGGTGTAAACTCTCTGAGGGGGGAGTTGAGGCAGGTTAGTATAGGGAAGACGAAGGAAAACATCCTATCACAGCTGGGACCTGGCAGAGAACATGGCCATGAGACCCTGCCCAGAAATGCCCTGCTACTAAGAATGCTGCAAAAACCCCACCTAGACTCTGGACATGAGGTCCCATTTGGAACTCTTTCTGGGGTCAAGGGGAAGCCCAGGATACCTCCAAACAAAAGGCCTCCTCATTGGGCCCCTGAGAGCTAACGGGAGGGGGATCGTAAGGCAATGGATCAGAGCAGCAAACAACTGGGGCCCCTC
>JAQZBX010095128.1:0-11948 GCA_029593785.1 Cabassous unicinctus
TGCTTCTCAAAAACTGCTTCAACTCTGTTCTTGCCTTGCCTTTTATATTTGATTCCCCACTCACCAAGGGGTGGGGCTCAACAGCCTACTGACATGGCCCAGTCAATGCCCTAATCATAACTTAATCATGCCCAGATTAACAGATCAGTTTACAAACATGATCCAATTATATTTTTGGAATTCATAATTACATCAAACTGCCCAACTGCAACAAATGGCATGACTAAGTTCTCCTTGTTAATGAAGAAAATGAAGAAAAAAATGCTTAATCATGTTCATATCTCATAAAACTAAACCCCATAGTCTTTTGTCATTGCTGTTGACCTTTACATTGATGTAGTACCTTCTTGGCCTTTGCTACAAAATATTATAATATTACTGTTAACTATAGTCTATAAGTTATATTAGTTGTTTTTTCCCATGTATCAACATATTCTTAACACCTTGTAGTAGAACATTCTTATATTATTAAACACAATCCTCATCTACCACCAAAATCTCTATGTTATACAGTCCCTAGATTATCCTCTAGCTGTCTTTCACTTAACATTAACCTCCCTAGACTACCCTTTCCTGCTGTAATGACATTTATAAATCAGCAGTGTTTGTTATACTCATTATAATTAATGTGTTACCATCAACTCCATCCATTACCACATATTTACAATTGACCTAATTAAGCATTCTACATACATTTAGTATCAGCTCCTACTTCTCAACCCACATTCTGTCTCCTACCATCCTATACTCTAGAGTCCAACTCCTTAAGTTTACTCATTGTACTTAGTTCATATCAGTGAGACCATACAATATTAGTCCTTTTGTGTCTGGCTTATTTCACTCAACATAATATTCTCAAGGTTCATCCATGTTGTCAAGTGCTTCTTCAGTTCATTTCTTCTTATAGCTGAATAATATCCCATCATATACCACATTTTTTAATCCATTCATCAGTTGACAGCCACTTAGGCTGTTTCCATCTTTTAGCAATTGTGAGTTTTATGGTTCTAGTTTTTATATTTAGGTCTTTGATTCATTTTGAGTTAATTTTTGTATAAGGTATGAGATAGGGGCCCTCTTTCTTTCTTTTAGATATGGATATCCAGTTTTCCCAGCACCATTTGTTGAACAGGCTGTTCTGACCCAGCTGAGTAGTTTTGACAGCCTTGTCAAAAATCCCTTGACCAGAGATGTGAGGGTCTATTTCCAAACTCTCAGTTCTATCCCATTGGTCAATCTGTCTATCTTTATGCCAGTACTATGCTGTTTTTACCACTGTAGCTAAATAATATGCTTTAAAATCCAGGAAGTGAGAGTCTTCCCACTTTGTTCTTTCTTAAGATATTTTTGGCAATTTGGGGGCCCTTACCCTTCCAGATAAATTTGATAATTGGCTTTTTCAATTCTACAAAGAAGGCTGTGGGAATTTTTTTCGGGATTGTGTTAAATCTGTACATCAGTTTGGGTAGAATTGACATCTTAATGATATTTAGTCTTCCAAATCATGAACACGGAATATCTTTCCATTTATTTGGTCTCCTTTGGTTTCTTTTAGCATTGTTTTATGGTTTTATGAATACTGGTCTTTTATGTCCTTGGTTAAGTTTATTCCTAAACATTTGATTCTTTTAGTCACTATTGTAAATGGAATTTTTTCTGACTTCTTCCACAGTTTGCTCATTAGTAGTATATAGAAATGCTATTGATTTTTGTGCATTAATCCAGTATCCCTCCACTTTGCTGAAATCGTCTATTAGTTCTAGCAATTTTGTTGTGGATCCTTTTTATATGCTGCTGAATTTTGCTTGCTGTTACTTTGTGAGAAATTTTGCATTTATATTCATAAGAGATATTAGTCTGTAGTTTCCTTTTCTTTTGATATCTTTGTCTGGTTTTGATATCCGGGTATAATGCTGTCCTCACAGAATGAGTTGGAAAATGTTCCTACCTCTTCTATTTTGTGGAAGAGTTTGGAAGGATTGCTGTTAATTCTTCTTTAAATGTTTGGTAGAATTTAGAATTCACTAGTAAAGCCATCTCATCCTGGGCTTTGGGGGGGGCGGGATGAGTTACTAATTCAATCTCTTTACTTGCTATAGGTTTATTCAGATTTCTATTTCTTCTTCTTGAGTTAGGTTCTATAATTTGCCTTTTTCTAAGAATGTGCCCATTTAATCTAAATTATCTAATTTGTTGTCATACAGTTGTTCATAGTATTCCCTTATAATCCTCTTTATTTCTGTACAGTTGGTAGTGTTGTCCCTCTTTCATTCATGATTTTAGTAATATGAGTCTTCTCTCTTTTTTCTTGGTCCATCTAGCTACAGCTTTCTCAATTTTGTAGATATTTTTGAGAATCCAACTTTGAGTTTTATTGATTTTTCTATGGTTTTTCTATTCTCTGTTTCATTTCTTTCCACTCAAATCTTTATTATTTCCTTCATTCTGTTTGCTTTGGGTTTAGCTTGCTCTTCTTTTTCTAGTATCTTAAGGTGGAAGTTAGGTTATTGATTTTAGACCTTTCTCTTTTTTTAATATAGGCATGTATAGCTATAAATTCTCCCTGAGCACTATGTTAGCTGCATCCCATAAGTTTTGACATGTTGTGTTTTCATTTGCATTGATCCCAAAGTATTTTCCAATTTCCCTTGATATTTATTTTTTGACTGATTAATTATTTAGGGCTGTATTATTTAATTTCCACATATTTGTGAATTTCCCAAATTTCCTTCTGTTACTGATTTCTCATTTAATTCCACTGGAGTCATTTTATTCTTAAGTACTTTGAAGTATCCTATCAAAATCACTCTTGCTGCAATTTCATCCAAAAGTAAAAACAAACAAGAAAAGCCTGTATCCAAATAGGCTTGAACAAAGCAATTTAAGCAATAAACTTAGGAAGGAGGGAAAAATGTAATAAGCATCCTGGTGATGTTTTACCAGTGAATCTCTTATTACTTATTTTAATAGTAAAAATAGGTGTGAAAATATATTCAAGAGTTTCACAAGGAACACTTAATTTAGAGAACTTGCAAATACCAAGGAGAACACAACAACAACAAAAAAATATATAAAGATTTTTAGATAGAGAAGCAGAAATGGTGGTGGGTGGCAGGGGCTAAAAAATATGAGTGGTTTATCCAACCTAGTTTTAAGTGATTTCAAATAACAAGACTTCTACCATTTCCCTTGGCAGATTTATGGAACTTGTGTAAAAAATATTTTCCTGACATTCAGGCTGTTTTCCTTTTCTCAATTTCATTATGTCAGGCATAGCTGTGCCTCTGTACACCACCCCAGACACCACTCCTTATTTAGTTTGGTTTTTAACTCCTCAAGGACCTGCAGAGGGCTATTATATCCCCTTTTTTTTTCATTCTTTATCCAAGTCAAACATATTCATGTCTCTTAATCTGTCCTCTTAAGCCAATTATTAGACTTTTGAATTTTGTTCTTTGAATTTTTTTCCCAGTATATTCACATCTTTCTAATTCCTGGGGACCCCAAATTGTGTATGAGTCATAAGGGCTTACTTTTCATGACACATAAGCAACTATCCACCTCTGGGCCTCTGGCATTTTACTTGGAGTGTGAAGCCCAAAATAGTACTTAAAAATAAAATAAAAATAAAAATAAAAAAGATGTTTGCTTTCCATTACCAACCACAGGTGGTTTTCAGTCTCACTGCTTTCCAAGTACTGAACCGCCATCCTGTTGGATGTCTGTCATTTGGATTATTTTTTCCTTCTCTCAAGCTGCAGAAATAAGCATGTTCTTTCCCTGGCTCTCTCAACATTCCCAACAGTTCATCTGGGCTGGTGCAACCATTCACAGCTAAGGCCTGCCAAGTTTACAAGTGCACAAGTTCTTTCAGCATCCTGCTGGTATGCCCTGATTATTTCTGAAACCCTGAGGTTTATCTATAGTTTTTCATGCCTCCCAATGGCTAAGCAGATCCTCTAGAACAAACAAGTCTGGTTGTTGTTTGTTGTTTTTTTTTTAATGTAGCTAAAAGATTAAGATATTCTCTGTCTAATCTTTAGAATGGTGTTCTCTAAAAGATTCAGTAGTTCTCGGATCCTAATGGTGTGTAAGTACTACTACTTACACAGGATATAATATTCACACTTGCACCCTCTCAAGACCACTAATTACTGAGCATTTTGCATTGCTTTCTACCCACTGACTTTTATGAGTGAATGACACTGATGTCTCATTCATTTCAATTCCACTAATTCAAAATGTGATGTTGCCCAGACTGAAATTTATCTTTGCCCTATGGATAAAGATTCCCCAAGCAGATAAATAGCATATGCATACATATGGGCAAGGGTAGTACATTTTGGTCTGAGGACTGTAAGATATACTATATTGGATACTTTCTCCAAAAACATGTCCTACGTATTCATTCATTAAAGCAGGCTTGGTAGCATCTCAACTTGAAAGTTTATTTAAAAATTAATTTGAGTTACATATGAAATAAAGAATACTGCATTTCTTTTCAAATGGGAATTCATATTTTCCCCCAATTCCCACAGCATTGGAAAAGTTATACCTGTCTCTTTCATTTAGATTCCAACCACAGATGCAAAGCCAGGATCCCAGAATGGAATCCACCTTTTACCATACTGGTTTACTTTCATGTAACAGTTTGCCTTCAGTAGTCACTCCTTTCCTCAAAAATAACTCTATTAGTATTATCATCACATGACTCCTTTCAGATGGTGTATTTGTTAGATTGTAAGCTCCAAGGGCAGAGATCAGGTCTACGCTTCCTGGAACAATTCATTTCATATAGTTTGACCTCAAGAAATGTAAATTAATTTACAGACAATGTTTGAATTATGCCAAAAGAGTAAATCATAATGGAAATTTCAGGCATTCTAGGCAGCCCTTTGAAATGATGTGTCCTTACATTTTATTTTAAATTATACCATAAAGACTTCTTATTTGCTCTCCCAAGAGATAGGACATCACAGAGCACTGTGCAGGAGAAACTGGAGCCAGACATTGCCACAGCTTGCTAGACCTAAGGAACAAGAACTCCCTGGGCAAAAAGAGAACAAGCAGTTAGAGCAGCTAGAGTGGAAACTCAACTAAATAACTCTAGGACAATGGCATGTTCAGATCATATAATGACAAACCCAGATACTATAGCTAATATCCTAGAACTGGGAAGCATATTATAAAGTACGTGGCTCAATCCCTTTGTTTATCCAGATCCAGAAATTGACACCAAGAGAGATTAAGGAACTTTCCCCAAAACACAAACTAGGACTAAAGCCAAGACTAAAACACACATCTCCTATCCCCCAATCCCATGTTCTTCCATATACATCCCAGATTCTTTATTTATATTGCCAGTTGAGTAGATGATCTTACATACAAACCCAAAGACTTGCCACTGACTCCAATTTTTAAAATTTGGCTAGGAAACACATTTGTTGAACTCTGTCTCAAAAGAAGCCTAAACCTCATCCTTTAATAACATTATTTGATTCTTCCTTATGCCAGATGTGATATTTAATTACTCTTCTCAATATCCTATAAGACTTTTGCCTTAAAAAGTCTTTAGGCTATCAGCAGAGCAAAACAAAACAAAACAAAAAATATGTAAAATAACTTAACTTCCCTGACTGGGATGGTAAATAGAATAACAGTCTGTTCACGAAGGAATACTGCTCAGTGTGCAAATTAAACTGTTTATGTAAGTGGATGAGTAAACAAAGCTACCTGGGCACAGCATTGCTCTGTCATATCTTGGGAAGCCCAGAGGACCTGCAGGAAAAGAAGAGTTACTGTTGTTTCTGGCCAAGGTCTCATTTGGTTGCTCTGTCTGTACAGTAGGCAAAACAAAAGGCAAGAAGTAGATTCCAGAAGACAGCAGCAGACACTGACTGTATAATTTCTCATTTCTAATGAGTAATAGCAGGTTTTTCCTCTCTTTTCTTAAACTCCAAGGTTTCTTACATTTTCTAGAACTTTGCCAAAATGTGGGCACCCACGTGGGTGTCAGATATAAGGAACATACCTTAGAAGCCAACGTGGTAGGTAGGCCCCAGGGAAAAACTGTGAGATGCTTTTCCTACCTTTTGTTCTTCCTCCAGGTCTCTCTTTCTTCCCAAAGTATCTCATGTCCTGGAGATCCTGATAAAGATTTAAGACAGAGATAGTAAATATATGACATGTGTGCCTACTCCTTGCTTCCTGTGCCTGTGGCAAACATTGCTAATCATGGTTCTCTCCCCAGGCCTCACAGTTCATCTCAATATAGAATTCCATTCTTAGGCAAACATGAAACTCAAGATAAAATCTATTTGCTGCTCTCTCTGACTAGGGGAGCCTGCACCAAATCTTGTCCTTCTCTCCCATTTCTCAACAAGCTCTGTTCTTTTCCCCCATTTCCCAATAAATTCTTCTTAGTGGCCTAACTAAACTGGCATGTTCTTTAATTCTTTTATGCAAGAACCTAGAGGAATCCAACACTTCCAGCTTCATTTGGCGAGTGACAGCCCGTTCTAGAGGCAGGTAATCCTCCCTGACACCTGGCAAGGACTGGTGAGTCTAAACTTTTTATAGCCTGTCTGTGCTCTCTTTTGGTTCTGCCATTTTAAAGGAGCTCCTTGATAGGCTCCCACAGGACATAAACTCGGTCTGCCCAGATTTGGCTCCCTCTCCTGAGGTGGTAGGGGCAAGCCCCCATGCCATGTAGATCCAAGGAAGTTCTGGGTGGTGGGTGAAATTGCCCTTGAGACCTGACTGGGCATGTGGCCTGAGTCTAGCAGGAGTCTGTTGGAAGTTTACCAGGCCCTCTCTGTGAATTCAGGATGGCTATTACCTATTGTATCGTTTCCTTAAACTGCTAGTTAACTCTTTTTAATTATAAGTACCTTTGCTCTTCCAACTACTGCTGTCCTCATTTTTGTCTGTGAGATGCTTTAGAATGCCTTAGAAACTGAAAATGCATTTGTTAGGGAGACATGAGCCCCACCTTCAGTAGTGCCCTAAGGCTTTGCTCTTTCTCTGCCCTGGGGAGGCCCTGAGGACAATTAGTCTCTAGTTTTTTCAGTGGGCTTTTAATGTCAGCTTTAACTGCAGTCCTCAGCCCCTGGGAGTGGCTATGAGGTGAGCTCACTCATAGCCAGCTCCTAAGACCACTGCAAAGTAGGCAAAAGAGATGTCCCTGGGCAGCCCCTTTCCTAGGGTCAGCCCAGCTTGGGTGTTCAGCCTGGGAACCAGACTCAGATGCTTCCAAGACCTCTAAGTCTCTGGGGATGCCCAGAGACAAAACTCCCGATCCCCAGAATGTGGGGACAGTGAGCAGGGCCCCCTGATTTCCAGGACGCTGGCTCGACAAGCAATCCATTCAGTCAGGTCTAGCGGTAGGATGCCCCCAGACTGGCGAATGCGTTTTATCCTCCCCTAGGATAATGGGCGGCTCTTCCAGCATTCCAGCAGACTCCTCATTGGGGTGCCTTCTCAGAAATTGGGACAACCTGCCTACTATAGTCTAAAGAGAAAGAGTCTAATCTTTTCCTGCCACACCACATGGCCGCAGTATGGCCAAGAGTGGGCTCTGTATGGGACCCTGAATTCTAGTTAAACCTGTGTAAGAGAGAAGGAGAGGGACAGACAGATGTGAGGGCCAGAGACCATGTGACCATGTCTCCTTAAAGAGATGAGGAAATGCTCTCCATTTACTAAACCTCTCCCCTGTAGAATAAGGAACCTCCTCATGTGCCATCAACTGTGATTAAAAGGTCCCTGGCTTTCCTACCTCCCTGCCTATTTCCTTGTAACACTCCAATCCTTCCAGTGAAAAGGCTTGCAGGGTTTTACCCCTTGCAGGAGGTAACTAACGGGATGCAGCCCAGTTCGTGTCTGCTCAGGGCCAGAGCTTCTCTAGACCCCTTAGCTCCTTACTTAGCAGTTGCCCAGGGATTTTCCAGGAGGAACTAAGCTGGAGGGTCCTGCACAAAGTTTCTGTCATGGACCGACACTGGGAGCTTTGCATCTAAGTGATTCTAAAGGAAAGTCTTTCCGTCAGCTAAGGTAAGTGTGTAAAATTGTCTCTTCTTTTCTAATCTGTGCTTGCTTTAACTTTGTTAGCCTGCTCATGCCTAGAAAATCGTAAATCAGATTTGGGGTTTGCCTGTTACAAAATTGGGTATCAGTGAAAGGTAACCTGAAAATGAGTCTTCAAATGTCAATACTATCTTGCAATTGAATTTGCTGTATAATTCACAAGTGAAATTAACTCAGCTGCTGAAA
Source organism: Cabassous unicinctus (assembly GCA_029593785.1). Lineage (NCBI taxonomy): Eukaryota > Metazoa > Chordata > Mammalia > Cingulata > Chlamyphoridae > Cabassous > Cabassous unicinctus. The sequence goes on from JAQZBX010095128.1 coordinate 8,272, forward strand.
AAGCAGAAAAGCTTTGCACAGTTGTTACTAATAAAATTGTTTCAGTTGCTTGGTTAATAAATGGAAGTGCCCAAATTGTTTTTATGTGGAAACTTACTAGAAACCGTAACTGAGTTAAGATCATTATATAGATGCCTTTATATTATAAAACAGCAGAAGGATATCTGAAATTGCTATAGCTGGGTAGATTTAGCCTAGACCTACTATTGTAAGTGTAATCTTAGACTAATTTACCTTTGTTTATGGTTACTTCAGATCTAGTCTCACTCCTTGCCTTTGGTTATGGTTATTTCATGACAACTTCTGCCCCCTATAGCTCAGGGGAAAGCAAACTTGAGACACCCCTGCCTCCTGTCCTTTTCCTGGTGCCCATAAACCTGCTTTTTCTCGTGGCTCCAAGTGTGGACTAAACTGCTACCTGGTGGAAATCTCAACCCTCAGAGTTGAATGTCCACTCTTCCAGTCCAGCGGCCACCAGAGTCCTGTTATCTCTGACGACTGGGGAGTGGGGGAGGCCTGCCGCCTGGACTGTTGAGGTTCCTAAAAGCAGCAATTCATGAGAGAAACTAGTTTCCCTGAGGCTTCAATGATCTCAGTGAGTGTATGTACTGGAATTTGTGTTTTTCATCCAAGGTCTGCCAGAGTCAAAATGGGAAAAGCGAAGTTCTGAAGTAAAGGAAAATTGTATTTTAAATCATGGGGGACAATTTGGTTATAAGCCAATAATTAAAAGGAATGAAATTCTTGTGCAAAACTGTGTGGTCACAGTGAAAATTAGAGTAATTAGAAATAGCCTTCAAAAGAAATCTTTTAAATGTTATTTTACAGTTAAGCTTATTTTGTAAAAGAATGCAAATTATAAGTAACATCAGTGAGTTGTGTGTTGTGTCTAACTCTCTATTTGTGTCTGCCTATTTGCTCAGTGTATATCTTCATACATTTGGAGGGTAATATCAAATATCAAATTAACAAATGAAAATCCTTTAAAGAGCTATATTCAAATTGTTAAAAATTAAATGAGTGGTTATATATGTGAATGAATATTCCTGAAGCCCAAAGTAGGCTAAGCAGGATGAAAAGGTCATATAGAAATCTGGATATAGGAATTATTGGGAAAGGGAAAACATTTTCCCTGAGCTCTTTGACCTACCCAGCCCCCAGGGCCTTCTCTTTGCAAGAGCTGTGAGGTAAGGGCTGGGTATGGTGGATTAAAACTCTACCTTCTGGACTGGGGAATTAAGAATCCGTTTGCCTTGTAGTACCCCAATTTAAACCTTTTACCAACCTTAAAATAAGGGTAGTTAAAAATCCAATTGTCAAATTCCAGTAAGTAAATGAAAAGTCCTTGAAAGCTATGGAAAGATCTTTTCTAAATTATGATTAAAACAAATTAAACAATTATAATGTATTCCAGAACCCAGCAGTCAGTATGCTTTTAGGATTATTCACAGTTTTAGAATTTTATTACAGAAAAGAGGTTTTAGCCTTTTGTAAAGGAAGGAAAAAGAACAGTCCTGGCATAAACTATAATGGCTTCAATTTTATTTAGCTTGGGTATAATCTCCCTTGGTTTATAGAATACCCATTAAATAAATCAACATTATAAGTATTAAATCTTTAAGATGATGAAAGTTGTAAGTTCATATCTAATGAAATTAAGTTAAAGAAGAAAATGTAGATCTGCCCTCTCTTAAATGAATAAAGTAAACTTCATTGGTTGCATTGCTAATTGTAATTTAATAAGCTTATTTTAAGATAAAGTAACCAGTCTATGTAGTTATGGTTAATTATACGGAGTTTGTAAAAGCATCTTCTAAACTGAAGCATTTAAATGGCTAATTCCAGGAAACCATTATTAAATAGAAACCTAAATTGATATTAATAACAAAAAGTAACTTTATAACAGGGAAACTTGTCTGAAGCCACCTCAATCTGCATATTAAAGTGGTGGTAAAGGGGGCGGATGTGGCTCAAATGGTTGGGTGTCCGTCTGCCATATGGAGGGACCTGGGTTCGATCCCCGGGACCTCCCGGTAAAATAAAAAATATATATATAGAAGGCGCATGGGCTGCCAGGCTCTGTGTGCCAGTGAGCTGCCAGGCCCCGGGAGCCATGCAGCAAGATGATGACGTAACAGGGGAGAGACAAGACAAGATGTCCGAAAGCTCCGAAAACCAGGAACCGAGGTGGCGCAGGTGGCAGAACACCTCTCTCCTACATCAGAGGTCTCCAGAATCAAATCCTGGTGAAGACTGGAGGAGGAGGATGAGAAGAGATGGCAGGAAACAGACATAGAGAATTGCCCAGTGAATGGACACAAAACAGCAAATGGGGAAGGGGGGCTTTAAAATGGATAAAGTAAATAAATAAATCTTTAAAAAAATAAATTAATATGTAAATAAATAAATAAATAAAGTGGTGGTAAGGAAAGATAATCTTGATTCCATTGTGAATCTTAAATTTTCATAAAATAATTGGGAAACTAGTTTTTCCTGTGCTGCTAAAGTAAAATACCTGTTAATTAATGTCATCATGACAAAGGTAAAGTCATTTGATGTGTTATACATTGCACTGCAAGTATTTAGAACGTATATGAAAATTTAAAGATATAGACTTCTGTATAATCAAACTCTCTTGTGCATTCAAGCCAGAATCTTTGGTTTTCATAAAATGAAAATGAGTACAGCTTTTCCTGTTCTGCTAAAGTAAAATATCAGTTAATTAACATCATCATGGTAAAGGAGTAAAAGTAAAAAGCAAAGTATTAAAATACTTAAGTTCATTTGATATGTTATGCATTGCATTGGAAGTGTTTAGAAAGTATATAAAAATAAAAAAAAATAGATTTCAATATTATCAAACTCTCTTATATTCAAACCAGGTTTTCAGTACACTGCATATTGCCTCTCCATTTGAGTTATTGGCTAGGTTGGTCACTGACCCTCAAAACAATAAAAGTATCTACTACATCTCTGAACATGCTCCTGAAGTGAATGGCGAGTATGCTGCCATTTCAGACTCCTACATCAGCTGGCGATAGCTCAATATGGCCAGTTGTGCAATGGATATTGCCTCCAGACTGGCTCTGTTTCATAGTGCTGAAGGGTGTTATGCACCAGGCCAGTGAAATACTGGAGCCTACCTTCCTAGCTTCTCTCTAGGGTCAAAGGCGCTGCAGCATGCTGGCTGTGTGAAGGGCATACTAAGTGGAGCAACAATTTACTAGAGCAATGTAAGTAGAACTTAAACACAATTGGCATTTTAACCTGTTCCCAGGAGAGATAACATGTATGGTATTGCAAACCTGGAACTTAGATCTATTAACTGCAGATCAAAGAGGAACTTGTGCATTAATTAGTATTAAGTGCTGTACCTATATCTCTCCTATTCTAGATATATGCCTGATGATTATGATGATATCTTTTCTATTCCAGATGATATGCAGAGGGATATTGAACATGTTAAAAGTCCTGGTAACCAACGTGGGACATGACTCCCGGGGATGAGCCTCCCTGGCAACGAGGGATTAAAACCAAGTGCCAACTGGCAACATGTTCAGAAAAAGACCTTGAATAAAAGGGGGAAAAGGTAAAGAGAAATGAGTTCACATGGCTAAGAGACTTCAAAGAGAGTCGGGAGGTCATCCCAGAGGTAATACTTATGCATACCTCAGTAG
>JAQZBX010095129.1:0-11947 GCA_029593785.1 Cabassous unicinctus
TGTTGTCATTTAAATCCCTGAGTCCCTGCTGGATTTTTTCTATTTTTTTGTCTATCTGTTCGACTATCTGTTTGATTTCACCTGTATTGTCCTCCACATCACTAATTCTTTCTTCTGCCTTTTCAAATCTGCTCTTAGGTTACTCCAGTATCTTTTTTTATTTCTTGGGTTGTGCCATTGATCACCATCATATCCGTTATCTTTTTGTTTATGTTTACAATTTCTTCTGTATATTCTCAGCATCTTCTTTATATCCTTAATCTCTTACTTCACTTCATTAAGATGATTCGTAATATTTCTTTGGGAATCTTTGATTAGTTGTTAGATATTCTGCATATATTCCTGGATTTTAGTTTTTTCATTGGAGTGGTCAATGTCTTCTTGTTTCTCAGTGTCATTTGTATGTTTTTGTTGCCGTCTAGTCATCATTTTATCTTGCTGAGTTTATTCAGTTGCTTAGCTTCTCTCTCCTCCATAGTTTTATTTAGTTTGTGGTTCTGTGTGTGTGTTAAGTTTTCTCTTTGACACTTTTTCTCCCTATTTTTTTCCCTTGCTTCTTTATATGTTACCTTGAAGGCAAAAGATTAGTGCCAAAGGAATCAAAAGATATGAGAAAGGAAGAAGGATAATAGTAATAGTAATGAAAGTTAGTAGAGGGGCCAAATAGACTTAGTGAAATGAATATTTAACTCATGTATGCAGTGTAGAGTAATAGGATAAAAAGTGGAGTACCTACAATGGACTGGGAAAGCAAATACAGGAATATATATATAATGATTTAGAAGGGTAGAATGATGAGGAGGGAGAGAAAGTGTAGAGAACTGGCTAAAAGGAAAAAGCTAATATTAATTAAAAAAAGAAGAAAGCAAAATAGATAGACTAGAGATTGACACCCTTAAGTTGTGGGCTAATGAAAAAGCGTGGTGTCTAAGAACCACAACAGAAAGCAGAAGGCAGAGAGATGAAGGAAGGATAAGAGATAGCTTGTCATAAAATATCAATATAGTCAGAGAATGGGAAATCACTGAAGAAGAAGCACAGCAAAGAAGAGGTAATCTAGTAGCACCTAATTTTTTTTTTTTTTAAATGAAGGAAAACAGAAAGGGGGCAGGAAAGCAGAAAGAAAATCAAGAGACAACAAATAAACAGAGAAAAGCCAAACAATCACACCAGCAAGCAGTCAAACAAAGCTAAGGAGGCAGTGTTCCTTCTAGCATACTTGTGGATCCTCTCAGCCTGCTTGCATTTATAAATTTCCTTTCAGGGTTCTATCTGCAGGTTTTGAAGCAGATTTTCGTTATTAGACTAAATTAAGAACAGGAATTCATTTTTTAAAGTGACTGTATTCTTTTTGTGTGTGTGTGTGTGTGTGTGTGTGATATAAGGGACCCAAAAGAAGTCCTCTGCTAGATCTCCCCCTTCACTGAGGGGACCCTAAAGAGGCTCGTGGAAACTAATAAAGCCCTACTCACTTCCTGACCTCCCCAGGAGCACTGAAGCTTTCATGCTTGTCAGTGCACAGTGATAAAATTGGCTGACTCTGCCCCCTCTGGGGCCAGGCCTCAGTGTCAGCAGGCTGCTGGGTAAATCAAGTTTGCTCAAAAGATTTACCTCTCCCCATCAGCCTGGCACTGTTTCAAGCCAGGTTATCTGCTCCCCAAATCTATGAGAGGGTGCAGGCAGCCAAATTGACAGAAGTTAAACCCGTCTCCACCTTCTGTCAGAGCCCTCCCTCCCTCAGAGTATGCTCCCTCATGCCGGCAGCGGTAGTCGCAGTTATAGAATTTGTGGCTCCAACCAGCCATTTTCTGTGTGGGCAGGGCTCAGCCATCTGTGTTAACCACCACAGGCAGGCTCAGAACTCACGAATCTCCACCGATCACTCCATGCTGTCAATCTGCCCACTGCTAGATGACCCAAGCTTCTCGCTCCATGCGCCCACAGCACAGACCCTCGGGCAGGACCCCCTCCACAATCGGCCATCCCAGGAGTGCTAGTTCATGAGTCCCTTCCTAAACTGATGCCATCTTCTGCCCCCATTCTTCTTCTGATTGAGAGGGGGCTTACGTACCATTATGCAGTTGGATGTAACTGTCTGGCTTGCAGTTGTAGATACTCTCTGTTTGAGGATTGGGCATTGTCCATCATCATCCTTTTGTTGGTTGTCCTGGGTAAGTCTGAATATTTGAAGGGTGTTAGCTGTTCCACTGCTGGGATTCAGGGCTAAACCAGCATATGAACAGCCAGAAAAATGAAATCTCTGGATGCATATTTAATGGGTATATTCATAGTTATAAGTTCAAATAAAAGGAACACAAGAACAATGTGTAAGAGAATTATAAATGAGTCCAAATCTGATATATTTAGGGGATTGGTTATCACATATTCCAAAGTAAGGTCCACTGACAGTGTGCTGAATTTCTGGTGTTGTCTGCCCTGCCTTTAATGTCCAAACTTTTAGAGTTTTAATTTCATGAGACTAGAATGCATATGTATTCATTTGCAGTTTGGGAAATATAATCCAAGAAACTGAATCTAAAAATCTAGATTAACATTACAACTTAAACATGATCATTTTTAACATTTTTGTGTAGCCTATTACAGTTTTTTTTTTTTTTTACCTGGGGTATTGGCAAATATGGATTTCCATAGAAAACAACTGTGTGCTAATTTACATTTTCCATCCAAGAGCAGTACACCAATTATCCAGTTATAGCAGCATATGACAGATTTAGCATTTCCATCCAATAGAATTTCGTATTATTACTTTTCAAAAAAGGATTTCTTAAACCTTCAGTGAAACTGACATCTTGTTTTTATTTCTTTTTAATACAAAATAGAATGATAAAAATTTTTCAGGCATTTATACCCTCATGTACATCTCCTTTATGAATTGCTAATATCCAATGCCTTTCTTGTTCAAAAAAAAATACAAAAACATTTCTTCCTTACATAATTAGGAGATTTGAGTAGATTAGTTTTCACATTTTAATTTTTCTGAATGGTATATTTTCACATTGAGCTTTTCAATATTATGGCCCAATTTTTCATATTTTCCTCTCTTATTTCTATGAAAAATTTTGTATTCAGAAATGACTATTCCTCTTTAAGATTATATCTATCTATGCAGAAATGTATATATCTTTATATATATATATATATATATATATATACTTCTAACAATTAATATTTTCACTTCTTCAACATTTGTTTGAAATATATTTGGGAATACAGAGATAGATATAAATTAACAATATGTTTTTCTAAATAGTTTATAAGATATTGAACAATTTTTCATATACTTAAAAAAACCTTTCTAAAATAATGTAAGAATTAAATATATTCAAATTAACATGACATAAAATAATATCTCCTAAATAATGAGAGCAGCAAATTAAATTTAAAAGTCTAGGGATATTCAGATTAAAATCATAAAGTAAAATTTCATCACAGAAATTTCCATTATTCTTAAAATTAACTGGAATTTCAAAACAATGCAATAAGCTCTAAAAGAGAAATTGTTCTTATAAATTATATGGAAAATGTGTTACTTATAAATTATTTGGAGAAACTAGATGTATTTGAGAAAAACTGTTAAAATAATAAGAAAATCCAGAAAGTTAACGTGACAGGATAAATATTTTTAAAAAATCAAAAGATTTTCAGACATAATTTCCATATCATGGACACAGTGGAGGAAGGAATCTCATTTTTCATGACACTAAACTTAAAATACTGTTTACAAAAATGAGCATGAGTATGGTATTCATAAACAACATTGCAGGAATGTTTGCCAAATATATACAGCAAATTTTCCGTTACTCGAATATGAACATGAACTTAGAAAAATGTCAACTCTTTATAAGTTAATTTACATCTTTAATGGAATCCTCATTATATTCTAATGATATTTTTATTGCATGTGGCTAGATGATACTGAATTCATGTAGTAGAATAAGGGGCTTCTGTATTCAATATTTATATATATATTGCAAATAATTAATTAAAAATAAGGACAAAAAGATTTTTATAGCTTGTTCAAAATAAAAGCATAAAAATCATTAAACATGGTCATTTTTAAGAATGGGGAAAAATGGAGTTTACATATGAGTACAAGATTTTTATACATTGATCAAAGGGAATATATACCAATGCAAAATAGAGATAACTGCATGTACAAAGGAGGGTATCTAGGAACTCTTTACTTTTTGCATGAATTTTCTTTAAACCTGCAAACTGTACTCATAAATTTTTAAATTAAAATTAAACAAAATATTTTGCATCATTAAGAAAACTTTGAAGAAATTTCTAAAGACAGCTGGTACATAAATAGAATATTCTGTATGGTAGAATATGGTAGAATATTTTTAATCTGATGTGTATTGGATTATATTTGGAAAATGTATATTAAATTATATTATGTGGAAAGAGTACAGTCTTTTTTGAGTCTCCATATCTGTTGGATTTATATCACAAAAATTATTAGAGTGGATTTTAATTTTTTAGTTATAAGATTGACAAAGGCCCAGATAATGTAACATGTACAAATCACTCAAAGGTAGAACGAAGAAAGAATATATAAAAATATTGAAAGATTTACCCTTGAGTTGGGAAATCTCTATTCCTACCTCATTGAACTATAAGGCCAATAGCAGCCACATTTTATTGTGGCAAGGGGTGATATTGTTGGGGTGCTAAGTAAACATAGCATTGGATTCCAGTGAGCAAAGTAACAACCATTTGTCACCAAAGAGAGACAAAGATTAGACAAGATGTATGGAATAATGAGCTACTGAGTTTAGGATATTCCTCTCATGCTGGAGAATGCCACTTTGGAATAATTACTTTATTCTTTTTTTCCTCTTTTCAGGGCAAACCAAGCCATTTCATGGAAACTGGAAACAAAACAGGAGTCATAAACTTTCTACTCCTCGGATTTGCAGAAGAAGAGGACCAGCAGCACCTTCACTTTGGTCTCTTCCTGTCCATGTCCCTGGTCACTCTCATGGGCAACCTGCTCATCATCCTGGCCATCACCTCAGACTCCCACCTCCACACACCCATGTACTTCTTCCTCTCCAACCTGTCATTGACTGACATTGGTTTTGCCTCAAACACCATCCCCAAAATGCTGCTGAACATCCAGACATGAACAAAATTATCACCTATGCAGGCTGCCTCACTCAGATTTTTTTTTCTTTGTATTTGGATGCCTGGACAGTTTCCTCCTGGCCGTGATGGCCTATGACCACTTTGTAGCCATCTGTCATCCCCTGCATTACACAGTCATTATGATTCCCCAGCTCTGTGTCCTGCTGGTTCTGGGGTCCTGGTGTCTCAGTGTCTCAATGGCCATTATTGAAACCTTGCCAGTCTTGAGGTTCTCCTTCTGCACAAATATAGAAATCCCACACTTTTCTTGTGTCCTTCCTGAAGTCTTGAAGCTTGCCTGTTCTGACACACTCATCAATAACTTATTTGTGTACTTTGTAGCTATTTTTAGTGGCATTCCTCCTCTCATTGGTATCCTCTTCTCTTATTCTCAGATTGTCTCCTCCATTCTGAGAATTTCATCAGCTGGCAGTAAGTATAAAGCCTTTTCCACCTGTGGGTCACACCTGTCAGTTGTCTCTTTGTTCTATGGAATAGGCATTGGTGTCTATCTGAGCTCTGAAACCACACCATCTTCTAGAACAAATCTAGTGGCTTCAGTTACATATGCTTCGGTCACCCCCATGTTGAGCCCCTTCATCTACAGCCTGAGGAACAAGGACATGAAGTGGGCACTCCGGAGGCTTCTTGGATGGGCAGATACCTCTCAGTGATGGGGCTATTGGAGGACTGTCAATAGTAGCAGGGTTCACTGTACTGAGGGCCAAGATCTTGTGGTAAGTGGTAGGTTCTTAAAACTTAGACCAAAAGCACAAACAACAAAAGAAAAATGGTAAATGATATCACCTCAAACATAAACACTTTTGTGCTTCAAAGGACATTGTCAGGAAGTGAAAAGCCAGGCTATTCAATGGGAGAAAATATTTGTAAACCACATTTCAGATAAGGATTTTATTTCCATGCTATATAAAGAGATCATACAACTCAATTATAAAAGGGCAAGCATTCTGATTTAAAAATGTTCAAAAGACTTAAGTAGACATTTTTCCAAAAAAGAAATACAATTGACAAAAAGAGCACATAAAAATGTTCAATATCACTAGCTATTATGGAAAATCAAATCAAAACTACAAAGAGATACCATCTCGCACCTCATAGAATGGCTATTTAAAAAAGAACAGAATATTACCAATGATGGAGAGAAATAGGAATACTCCTTCCTCAGGAAGCTAACTACAGAATTGCCATATGATCTAGTAATCCCAATATTAGGTATTTGCACAGAAGAATTGAAATCAGGGACATGAACAAATATATACAATCCAATGTTCAAAGCGGTTTTATCACTATTGCCAAAAGTTTTCCATCAACATATGAATGGATAAGCAAATTGTGAAACATACAACAATGGAATTTTACTCAACTCTAAGGAGGAATGAAATATTGACACACATGACAACGTGGATGATTCTCAAAGACTTTACGGTGATTGAAATAAGCCAGTCACTAAAGTACAAGTATAGCAGGACCTTATTCATATGACCTAAGCATATTGAGTAGACTCACAGATGTAGAGTCTGGAATATAGGTTACCAGAAGAAAGAAAGAGGATAGAGAGTGATGACCTGAGTCTCAATCTGGACTGACCTATAATAAGGTGGAAACGGATGGTATGGCAGAGGAAGGGGTTGATGCTGCTGCAGCGATGTGAGTGGGGTCAATGGTGTTGGAGCTAGAATGTGAGCAGTGTTTTAAAGGTGGGTTGGACTATCCATGGAACTTGGGGAAGGGCTGGAGGAAAGAATGTGTGAACAAAGGGGAGGTAGAATTCTTTGGTTGAAAATACCATAGTGGGAAAGTTCTTTTGGCAAATATGGCAGGGGAAGTTCACTGATGTGGGCAGTCAGTGGTGAGGAGATAATGTTGGAAAGGGTGCACCTGAGGCATGCTTCTATGGAATATCAATGTGTTTGTTCATCTTGTCATAGGGTATTAACTCAGTGGGTGGAGACAAAACAAAATATTAAACTTTCATCCTTGGAAGTCCTACTATGTTCTCAAATAGAGGGACAAGAATCTCTTGAGTACATAGACAAATCCTAATAAAAGAAAAGTGAAAAATATGTCAAGTCTTCAATATTTATTCATGTAACTATGAATCTAATTCTTGTAAAATCAAAACTTAGCCTAATAATAACTATTGCCCAAGATTTCCTCCTGAAATCATCCTTGTTGCTCAAATGTGGCTTCTCTGTAAGCAATCTCAGCATATATATTCACTATCTTCCCCCTATCACGGGACTTGACCTCCAGGAATGTGACTCCCTGGCACAGAGGGATTAATACCAAGCATCAACCAGTGATGCATTTGGAAAAAAACCTTGATCAAAAAGGGGAAATTCAAATACAAATCAGTTTTTATGACTATGATATTTTAAAATGGGTAGGGAGTTCATTCCAGAAGTTAATCTTATGCAGGTGTCGGGCAGATTTCACTGACTGCCACTGTGAACAAAGCCTCAAATAGGAGTGCTGCTGAGGACTTTAGAGATATCCAGACACTATAGGCAAGGCACACAACCTCTTAAAATCAGCACCCTGGCACCCCTCCTTACCTTGGAATATATGACAACCTATTTCCCCAATGTACCAGAATTAGACTCAGTTATAATTTTCTTACACAACGTTCTTCTACTCCTTTTCTTTGAGCTTATAATTAGCACTATACCCATTAAATATCTTAATCAGAGACTTAAATCTTCATGATGTTCCTATGCCCATTGAACCCTGAATCAGAGCAGAGTTGCGGCCAACACCTACTCTTTAATTCATCAGACTTTACCAAGAAAACTAACAAAATAATGATGATGGACAAACCATATCCCAAAAAACAAAGAATATTTACAAGTGTACGCAAGACAGTTCATTCCATCTGCCCCATAATATCTAAGCCCCTTCTCAATTTGAGGCAGAGCAAGCATCACCATTTCAAAATCCTGAAGACTGAATAATGAACAAACATAAAGAGAAAAGGCAGCCATGGTCAAAGTAATCTTATTAATATCGCAGTAATGGAAGAACATGTAATGTTGGTATAAAGATAGTGGTTACCAGAGGTTCTGATGGGACAGAAAAGGAATAATGGGTGGAGATCCTAGGGCAATATTAGGGCATTGGAATTAAGTGTAAACCACAATGCAAACTATAGACTTTGGTTAGTAGCAATGCTTCTATATTTATTCACCAATTGTAATAAATATATCACACAATTGTAAGATGTTATTAATAGGGAAATATGTGAGTGAGTGAGGGGTGAAGTACAAGAGAATCCCTTAAAATTTTGATATAAGTTTTTGTACTCTAAAACCTCCTTAATAATAGAATTTATGATGCTTTAGAAAATTACAACCCATACCAACAATAGAAAGTTTTGGTCCAAAGAAACAAACTAAGCCTCCAGATGACAAAAAGGAGTTGAGACAATTATTGATTTTCAAACAAATCTCCGTAATAAAATCAATGAGATGGTTAAAAAGATTAAGGACATCAACAAGAAACTGGCACCCTATAATGGTACCAACAGTGAGGGACTGTGGGGGAGGGGAGTGGGTGTTGGACAGTTGAATCAGTCCTGGGAAAAGTGGCCAAGGAAAGGCCCAACTGGGATTGGGCAGGAGCCAAAGTGGTGGTGGCTGGGGACAGTGAACACAGTCTGCTGCTGCCCCTCCCAGGCTGGGGCCCTGCCACACAGCAGGACACAGGTGGCCATGGAGAAAGCCTGGAGCACAGCAGTAATAATTTTTCTGAAATTTGTGAAGATATTGGTCTTTGGCCTCTAAAACCATACTATGGTTTCAGTCAATAGATTTCCCTTCTACATTTGAAAGTGTTAATCAGAGAAAAATAAAAGGCACAAGCAAGTAAATCAGACTGTCAGTCTCATTACTAAATAAAGTTCAGCAACAAAAATGGATGGAAGAATTATGGGAGGTGCTCCAGGGAAGACATGGAACATTGTGTATAATCATGAAATTTCCTTGCTAACCATCACTACCCACTGTCCTTGATGAGTGACATTATGTCAATGGAGAAGAAAAAGACGTCAACATGATGCTAAAGTGGTGATTCTTGCTGCTAGAAATTCTCCTTACCATCTTTAATCTCACCAAAGTTTTACTGATTTAGATATATCACCTCACAATTGGGAGGACCAAAGGGCTTTTCACCAAATGCTGGCTGACTTGCAGGTGGAACTGAAGCCAAACTGGAGCACACTTGGCAGTCTCCCTGGGTAAATGCATCCAAGTAGGTGGTTCCCCAGGAAGTGTAAACTAAAGAGACACCAGAGTTGGGGGCACCCATGCATGCGATGGTCCCCAAGAAAATCATTAAAGCTGATGTGGGTTATAAAGGGACACAACTGAAAGCCTTACTAATATTTGTAGAAAGTCAGAAAGCTGTTGTCAAACTTAAGCAGTATAGCTGAGATTACATGAAAGAAGGGGAACCACATGCCTGTTACAATAGACACAATGCAGAGGTAGCAGCCTTTCATTTGGACAGGATTCTGTGTTTCCACTGTGTCACCTTGATGGCTGGCAGATTTTTTAACCTGTAGTCAGAGATCAAGCCTGTCGCCATGGAGCAGCTGCTGAGCACCTTCCTAACAATACTTGTTTCTATGGGAAATACCCTTACTACCAAGAAACAGAGCCCAGCTTGTGCTGATGGAGACAGTGGAGGAATGTGTCTTATTCTGGCTCCCAGATGCCTGGCCTCTGTAGAAACACAAACACCTATGGGGCAGGACTTACCAAGAAGGCAAATTGTCCAGGTGGGTGTATGGCAACACTGTGAAGAAATCGTCCCCTTATGCCTCTGGCCCACACCTCTTGAACATCATTGGCACATTTTTGATTACCTGATCGGCAATGCTGACTGCCATCACGATGAGAGTTTTCAAGATGATGAAGGCACTAGTACGCTCATCCTTCTTGGTAATCCAAAAGCTTTGGGAACCCCTCACTGGATGAGAGAAGCTTTCTTGCCCCTCTCTATCAGTATTGCATCAATCTTGTTCCACATGGAACAGATTAAACTATCTAAAGAATGGTCTGCTGAAGTCTGCCTTAAGGTCTGCCATGGCCCATGACCCCATCACCCCAGTGCTGTCCAGGTGTCACTTGGACTCTGTGGACCTGCAGCTGCTGTGCATCCTGGTCACTCTGAAGCAGTGCACTGACCAGGTTGGGGCAGACTCTGTGGTGGTGGAAGACAAGATGCCTCAATCCCACTAGTAATTCTCAACACAAAATATATGAACATAAAACTTACTGTACAGAGGAAGGCTTTTATTCTTCCTTTGATTCCTCAAGTGTGATGATAAAGTGGTAGGGGTTTGATACTATATAGCCCCAGGTTTTTAAGTTCTCTGTGAGGAGAAATGGAGATAACTTATCTGGGAAGCTAATTTTTTAAATAAGTGAAGTGGAGGAACAACTCCATTCTGTTTTGTTAGGCCAAGGATTTCTTCTCAGAGATGTTGCACAAATAAACATTATACTTGATAAGACATCCAATAAGACAGATGCAAACCTAAATTTCTAATATGTTCCAGGGGTTTTAATTCTGGATAAAACCAAACAAAATAAATGAATAAAGATTTTTAAATGTAAAAAAAAAAAGAAATGAAAAACTGGACAAAGGGAAAAGTGGATACCAAAGGGATTGTAGAAAGCTTAATAAAGGGAGCTGTTTAAATTAAAAGATGGAAACCTCAGGAAATAAATAAAAACAGTCTGTCTTGCTAATAATTAGAACACAGAATCTCAACTTCTAGCTCTGATGCTTTCAGCTCTGCAGTCATGTGTCTTTTTCCAGCCACAGGAAAATTGTTCTTTTCAAAGTTTCCTCACCAAGGAATTTTTTTCAGGGTTACCATTGTGTCTTTATCCTTCCAGCCATAGATGAAGGGGTTCAGCATAAGCATGACCACAGTGCCTCACTGAGCCTGTTGCACTTGTGTGTGTGTTTGGAGTAGAAAGAGAAACAAGGTGCACACCTGGACTCATAAAGAAATCTGAGGAGACAACAGTTGAGAAATGCTTCATATTCCCCTTAGATGATAAGATTACACATACATATGAAACAGTCTTAGATTAAGGGAAAGTATCAAAATGAGAGGGCTTGCACCCTGTGTCAAACTTGCAAAATGCCATACTGTGTCATTGATGGTGATATCACCCAGGCGTGTTGGACAATTTAGTAAAGGTCACAGAAAACATGGAATATATGAAGACAGTTATCCCTGCTACAGGGCTATGCACACCCCTTCAGTCACACATGCAAACATACACAAACAGAGTAGACCATGGCCCCTTGGGGCTGTGTCAATAACATGCTCTTCTCATCTTCCATCTGCATTAGTTAGGCAAGGAATTAATACAAAGCTGACAGCATCAGATTATCTTTTCAAAATATTTAGAAATGGTACCCAGCTATCCTAATTGGGAAGACTTCCATGGGCACATAAACTAGGGCTTATTTTGGCATGATCTTTTTCTGAACTGTGTTAGAAAAGAACATAAGTAATTGCCCTATAATCAGGGAGATAGAGGAGCGAATTAAATGCACTGTTGTGGAGAAAAATTATATAAAACCAAGTCTTCTCTGACAGGACAGTGATGAAGAAAAAGCTTCTTTCTGGTGGTATGAGAAGAATGGCTGTATTCCCTTGATGCCCAGAAAACCTAATAATAGAGTAAAAGCAATTTTTTTCAAAAGAAAAATGCAGTGATATCATTTTTCAGACTCAAGGCATTTTACAGAATGAAAA
>JAQZBX010095130.1:0-11948 GCA_029593785.1 Cabassous unicinctus
TTGGAATGGAATTGCCAGATCTGTCAAAGCAGAGTGTTGAATCAGATATCAAAAAAGTAAGAGCAATGGTCATGTTTTGATGGTTTTATTATATAAGGTAAGCTTACCATCATACCCAGGAGAGCTACAGTAATCAAAACTGTATGGTACTAAAATAAGGACAGACAACATCCCAATGGTATAGAAATATGTTAGGCAAAGGATTCTCAAATGTGACACCAAAAACAGAAGCAATAAACAAACAAACAAACAAACAAATAAATAAATAAATAAAATTGTACTTCATCAAAATTAATAACATTTGCATAGCAATGGCCATTACCAAAAATGAAAAGTTAACCTAAGAAAGGGGTAAACTATTTGGAAACGTTATATCTAATAAGAGTTTAATGTCCAGAATATATAAATTACTCCTACAACTCAACAAGCAAAAGGCAAACAAAGATCTTAAAGAGATATTCCTTCCAAGAAATTATGTGAATTTCCAATGGGAACAGGAGAAGATGCTCAATATCATTAGCTATTAGGAAAATAAAAATTGAAACCTCAATAAGATACCATTTCACACCCACTGGAATGGCTATTATTTTAAATAGAAAATAACATGTTGTCTAGGAATTAGAGAAATAAGAACCCTCATTGTTGGTGGAAAGTAAAGTGCAGCATACACATTGGAAAACTACTTATGGTTTTCTCATATAGTTAAACAAAAAACTTGATATAACTCAGCAATTCCACTTTTAGCTTTATACCCAAAAGAATGAAAACAGGGAATTGAATAGATATTTGTATACAAAGGTTATAGCTGCCTTATTCAAGAGTCAGAAAGTGGAAGTAATCCAAGTGCCCTTCAACAAATGAATGGATATACAATATATGGATTTCTATTCAGCCATAAAAAAAAATCTGTATACATGCTACAACAGTGAGCAATATTGAGCATATCATGTTGAATAAAACAGTACACACATAAAAGGACACATGTTGTATGATCTCACTTATATGTAATACCTAGAATAAGTAAATTCCTACAGCCAGAGAGCAAATTATAGTTTACCAGGGACTTGGAGGGCTGGGAATGTGGAGTATGGCTTGATGGGTAAAAAAATTCTATATGAGGTGATAAAAAATGTTGGTAATGGATCATGGTATTGGTAGCACAATACCGTGAATGTAATTAATATTACTGATATACTTGGTAGTGATTAAATAGGGAAATTTTGTTAGGCATTTATGTTACTACAATAAATAAAATAAATAAAAATGAAGATTTGGTAAGTAGAAGACTTATTCCAGCTACTATGATGGAAGAAATTCACTATTCCTCACCCCATTTTCTGTTCTGAGTCATATTTGAGCTCTAAACATCAACAAATAAAAGGGAAAGCAGGTTTCTTGGAAGAAGGACTCTAAAATGACACAATAAATAAATGTGATTGCTATATACAAATCCTCTTGAAAAGGACCAAGAGCCACGTTAAAAAATACACTGTGGAAAGCACAATACTTAGATTTTTGGGAAGTATTTGCTTACAGAGTTTGAGCTGACAATAAGAGATACTCTTTTCTAATGGAGTGCTTCTCTCATCATTACTTCCATTGCCCCAAATAGGCTTTTCATCATCAAAACTTGAAGCCTGTTGGTATAGTTTTAGATTCACAATTTTGGCTAGATTTTATCAAAGATGTAGTAAGGGTTCCTTTAAACTACCAGCTAGGTCTGACACTGATAGTTTTGAGCTCCTCATGCCAGCATGTTCTTAGTGGGAACTTCCTGAAACATCTTAAACTTTTCTGCTACAAGTAGAGCTTCCAGGAAATTACATTATTAGTGGATTGGTCATTGTTGTTAGGGATCTTCTGTGCATCCCTCACAAATGGTCACCTGGTATCTACTTTAGGAGGCCAACCTGAGTGAATGTCACCGAAGAGCCCCCTTAAGACTGACTTCTAATTGAGTGTGGAGCCTGTAGGGTAGTGTATGTTATTCTAAATTCCCCAAATTTCTCTTCCACTATCAGGACTCTAGTACTTGTTCTCCCTGAAACTAAAAGTCTTAACTTAGAGCTCTTAGGGAAGAAATTCTTAAGACACTCTACATGGTTGAGGAAAACTGCCTAGACCAAGATCATGCTCTGTTCCTGGTGGTAGCCCATATCCAGTGAATACTCCATGTGGGCCCACTAAGGACAGACCAAATGCTGTAATACATGAAATTCCAAAGGGCCACCCCAGTCACAGAGTTCCTCCAGGGAGCATTTGTGACATTTTTTTGGGACCAATTTCCCATTTGACTTCTTCCTGTGCCCAATTCTACTTGATTTTCTCCTTGGAGTCCTGATCCCAAGAAATAAAAATAAATAAATAAATTCCCTGCATGAAAATTTCCAGCTCATAATCTATAGTCCAAGAAAGACCAAGTGTGGCCCTCTGGAGTAGAGTGGGCAACAGCAGAGTGATATTTATTCTCCCTGTTCCTGCTTATTGTTTATGAATTCTTGTCCCTGTGGCCTAGCCTGGGTCATAGCAATTGTTAGACAGCCTTCTCCACACAGCCATTCTGCCTGAACTCTGATAATTATTCCTTCCCAATGTCCATTCAGAGGTAGGGGTGGCAAATCTTCTTCCTCTTGACTGCATGCTCATCCTGTGCAAGCTCTTTTGTTTACATTAAGCTTTCACATGTATTATATACTAGTCCTTTATTTTAACTCAGACACCCAACTTCATTGTACTTTCTGTTTCAGTCTGTGATTTTGACTGATACATATTTTATCTCCCCAGTTTAGAGCTTCATTGGTCTTCATTCCCATAACCTCTGGGATCATACAGAACATTTGATCTACATCACAAAAAGACTATTTGGGCTCAATTTATAATGAAAACCCTGTGTCACTAAAGCATCATCCTGACAAACCTCTGAATCCATATGTAGTAGTACTTAGATGAGGAAAATTTTAAATTTTATTATAAATGATAATTGGGGCTTTGGTGGAGCATTTATTTGAAAAATGATATGTTACTTATATATCATATGATACTTATACTTATTTAGGAACCTGGGGTTTTGCACAGAAAATATAATTTGTCTTAAATGTAAAACACACACATGACTAAGCACATCCCAAATCATGCAGGTTCAATAAAATTCAAAATCCAAAGTCAGAAACAGCCATGAATATACTGCTTTAATGGTATTCATGACAATTACTAATTACTACAATAAATATAGCTCATTTGGATTAATCAATTGCATTACCTTACATATTGTATCAGGAAAAATCTGTCCTTCAGATATTCCATGGTAAAAATTTTTTTGAATGAAAAAAATCCCTTCTATATTTGATAAATCTGAGAATTATATGTACATATATATAAGACCTTGGTCACAGAACTGAACTGTTAAACAGGGAGCCAGAATCCAAGATTACCTGAACACCTAAAATATAAAAATTAACAGGAGCAAAATCATGAAATGCTTGACATAGTGAATAACATATGCTGTTAGGGTTATTATTTTTGCTTTATTACATAGTTATAAGGGTATAGAACATATAAAATATAAACATATTGTCTATTGCATAGATACAAACTAACTGACAATTATAATTAGCACGATTTTGACAAATTTAGGTCATGAGAGAAAAGCAGCTGATTTTTACCATGAGTTTTCTTTCATTTTAATTACTGTCTTTGACAATAACTGATATCTCAATATTACATGATTTAAGAGCAATTCCATATCAGAGTTTAAATTAACAATGCCTGAATCACATTAGTTCAGCCCTTAAAATGCTTTTATATCATCCTCCTTTCAAAAGACATTTACTTACATTTTACATTTGCTCTAAATGTTTCTATTTTATTTTAATGAATCACAGATTTCTGAAAGCATGTATTTTGCTGCTCTGGAATCCTTTCAAGGTCCATGAATATTAAACTTCTTTAGCATCCCAAGTGTCGGCTTTGTGCAGCTTTAACTCATTAATAAATAGTATATGGACAAAAATGGCAAAAGGCCACACCTTTTCCCCTTCAACATGAAACGCCCTAGACATTGATAAAGGCAATTCATCTGCAGCAGACTAGAAAATCCTTGCTCCTCCCAAATTTGTGTTTGAGGATGAAGCTGCACAGAGAGGAAGGAGATCCATCCTGCTGGGAAACCTCAAATTTATCTCACTTTTGCAGGTCATGCTAATTACTTATTATTTAGCAATTTTCTTGTGAATTTTAGCTCCAAAAATCCATGGTTATAGTATTTCTTCTATGTATTTTTCTAAGTGAAATCCTCTCTATTACCCATGTTGTACTTCAAAGAACTAAAACATATGCTAGCTGACACAGCATTCAAGTCAGAAGTGTCACTTTTTCAAATAAATGATTTGACTGCTACTATCTTTTGTTTGACAGAAGAGATCAACTGATCATATCAGTATCCTAGAGATAAAGATTTTCGATTTTGATCTGAGGTTTCAGAAGCAGGAAAAGAAAAATACACAAAAGAAGAATCTAGGCACTGTTCTGATTTTCTATGATTACTCGAAAGTATTGATAAGAAAAAGGAGGACATATAAATATATACTTTTAAATATTTGTCTTATATAGGATTTTGAAAGATGTGAGTTTGTTATTTAAAGTGAAGACATAATTTTAACATCTATCTATGTAAAGGACAATGAATAAGGAAGAAAATTTAAGTGGAGAAATCTCTAGTATCTTGAAGCCATTGTGAAGAAGGTAAAAGAAAATCTTTTTTTCCAGTGAGCAAATTTCCTATTTCTATACTAGTCAATTATGAGATTTTACTCTTCAGTTTATTTCTATTACAGACATTTACTTGGAAGAGAAATTATTTTGTTACTGTTAATTTCATCCACACTTTGCTTCTGTAGTTAATTAATTACAATTTATCATAAAGAATCCTCTTTTTTTAGGATTGTAAGCATTTTAATTAGATGCAAATTATCTTCTGTTATGTGAAAACCTGGTCAAGAACATTTTAATAAAAATATATTTTGAAATTATCACAGTTTAGGGAAATATACTTACATACCACTCGTTTAATTTAATTGATCCATATACTTGATTTTGCATTAAATAAACACTATAGCTGAGTAATGACTAAATATTTATACACTTGTTTCACCTAAAAAAGCATACTCAATATCTTACCTATCTCCATGATAAATTAGGAGATAATGATTTCAAGTAATAAAAATATTTATTCCTAGTAGAAACTTCATAAGAAAATGTTTTATTACAAATGAAAAAGCCATGTAGGTAATTGAAATTTTTCTCTAAAAAACATAAGCACCCTTGTGTGATTTAAGCAAAAGATTATCTCAAATTGCTATATAAATATATTCTATGTCAGCTTGCCTTATCAAAATATGAAAAAAATGAATGTCTGTTATAAAACTCTCCATGGAATTGATGTTTAACATACATTTGAAGTGAAGTGATGTCTGAACAATATAATTGGATGTGAAGCTTATTACAAAACACTTTTTCACCTTCATATTTTCTAAGTTTTAAAGCAACTTTCAGGTAGGTGTTTAGAGACAATGTTATATATTCATTTAAAAAATTTAATGTAAGAAACTTGTTCATCAGTTGCTAAATTACAAATTGAGTATTAAGCAGATTAACTTCTATCACCTTTGGAAAAAGAGGAAAGCAAGGGTAATGGAAGAATAGATATCTTCCTGTTAAATAAATGTGTTGGGAGTCCTTAACAGTCCTTCAGAAAAATGATAGTGAAACTCTAATTAGGAATTTCATATCATAATTAAATATAGAATATTTATTAGAGATATGAGGATATCCCAAATACATTGCAAATGTGAATATATTTAGCAAGTTGAAAGGATATTTCATGACATCTTAAACAACCAACTAAAGCCTTCCATAAGAGTTCTGTCAGTACAATGATGAATGTAAAGTAAAGTAATTTGGGATTAAATGGGTCTTTGCACTGTCTTCCCAGTCATTACTGAGATTCAAGTGTAAGATGGCCGTGAAAATTGAGGCAAAGTGAATGCCCAGAAATGAAGTGGACTTCTTTTGCCATGTAGATATATTTAATAAAAATAGTTAGAAGATTATGTCCTTCAAATTGAATTAGGTTCACCATCCCTCAGCTTTGTACATATTTATTTAAAAACTGTTTTTAATATTTAGAATCTATTGGGACTGAAATAGAAACTAATTTATCTCTATGGTAAGGGTTTTCTGTTTTGTTTTGTTTTGTTTTGTTTCAATTACCCACAGAAGGCTGTGTTTGTGTGCAAATTGTCTCTTTATGGCAAAGTACCTTTGCACACTTAAGGAAAGTGTGCATTTCATATTATAGTTTTTCATTGCAGGAAAAGGTTCCAAGAAAGTTATTTTTATTTTCTGTGTATAACTGAGAATGAAACAATATCTTAAAACATTTCCAAAGCTATGTTTTGATGTGGAAGCTCAGTTGTTCCAGTTAATAAAGTTTAGAAAATAAGCTCTCTTGTTGGAAAGAAAAAAATGCCTTCCCAGATTAATGCTGATCAGGAGAAAATGTATCTGTTTGTGGTAGGTTTCAAGGAATTTTAATGTGTTATATATATGTAACAATCATTATCAAGTACCTACCTTTCATGTAGTTAAGAACATTGGATTAATTTAGTTTCTAAGAATATTGACTATGAAAAGCATATCCCAAGCAAAATTATAAATTACAAATTCTGTGATTCCTTTCTTTCCTGTCAATTAATTTTGGCATCTGATACAATAAAATCATACTTACATAATGCTTGGATTTAACCATGTATTTTGATTCATTTTAACAATTACCTGATACTAAAGCTGAGAAGTTCTCATAAAGAAAACATTTTGGGGGGGGGTACCGGAAATGGGGATTGAACCCCGGACTTCTGACCTTGTATATGCAAAGACAGTGCTCACCCACTGAGCCACAACGGTTCCCCTGAGTTCACTTTTTGTTTGTTTGCTTGTTGTTTGTTTCCTTTTTTTGTTTGTTTTTTAAGAGACACCGGAACCTAACCAGACCTCCCATATGGGCAGGAGGCGCTCAACTGCTTGAGCCACATCCACTCCCAAAGGTACCTTCTGAAATCAGAAAAAGGTTTAGTCATGGCTCTTGCCAAGTTAAAACAGTTAGGAAATGACAGATGAATGATTTGAAAGAGGTCTTATTTTCTTTCACTTCAGTCCTTTCCAAGAAATTTGTAATTCAAATGGACATGTTAAATGACAAGAATTTTCTATTGTTTCATTCCCAGTGTTCCTCATGTTTGAAATCATGGAAAACAGAAATCATACCTCAGATTTTATTCTTCTAGGACTCTTTAACCACACAAGAGCCCACCTTTTCCTCTTTGTGATGATGCTGACAATTGTCTTCAACTCCCTGCTGGATAATGCCCTCATGATCCTCCTGATTCATGAGGACCGTCGCCTTCACAAACCCATGTACTTTCTACTGAGCCAACTCTCCCTGATGGACATGATGCTGGTTTGCACCATTGTTCCCAAAATGGCTGCTGACTACTTGACTGGCAAGAATTCCATCTCCCCTGTTGGCTGTGCATTTCAGATCTTCCTCTTCCTCACGCTGGGTGGTGGAGAGTGCTTCCTCCTGGCAGCCATGTCCTATGACTGCTATATGGCTGGCTGTCACCCTCTTCGATATCCCGTCCTCATGAGCTTGGAGTTATGCCTTAGAATGATTTTGGGGTCTTGGTTTCTGGGAGCAGCCGATGGGGTCATGCAGGCTGTTGCTACTTTAAGCTTCCCATTTTGCAAATCACATGAGATTGATCATTTTTTCTGTGAAGCCCCCATGCTGGTGCGCTTGGCTTGTGCTGACACATCTGTCTTTGAGTATGCCATGTATATCTGCTGTGTGTTAATGCTCCTGCTCCCCTTTTCCCTTATCCTGACATCCTATAATCTAATCCTAGCTGCTATTCTCCACATGCGATCCACAGAAGCTCGCAAGAAAGCTTTTACCACCTGCTCATCACATTTGGCTGTGGTGGGACTCTTATATGGGGCTGCCATTTTTATTTACATGAGACCCAAATCCTACAGCTCAGCTAACTATGATAAGATTGTGTCCGTTTATTATACTATTTTCACTCCTGCTCTGAACCCCCTCATCTATAGTCTGAGGAACAACCAGGTGAAGGGAGCTTTACGAAAGTGTATGAGTCAATGTATTGCCTCAAATCATGAATAAGATTACATAGATTTGTTCCAATTTCAAGGCTGTCTAAAATGATTGTCTCTTTTCCCAGATTGAAATTATAATTTCATATATATTTATGTCTATATGTATGTATTTTTTCTACATTGCTTTGAGGTGTGGCCTAATCTTCAAATTTTGTGTTTGTTTGCTGTAATGTCATCACTAAATAAAATTGTGGATTCTTAAAAATTGCTATTTAATTGCATAAAAAATATATAGTAAAAGGTTTCTATACCACCCTTCATAATAAATGTTTCTTAAAAGAATCAACTAAGAAGTCAAATAATTTTGAAGATGAACTGTTGAAATGTGTTTTAGATTAAGGTGTAATTAAATCACAGTAAATTGTAGCGATCTGAGCAAACTTTTCAAAAAGTTTTGGCAAGTATATATGCTCATATAAATCACACCTACTCTCCAGAGTAGGAATGAATATGAAATAGCATTAAACACAATGTGTCAGATAGTAGGATAGATTTATTTTAAGAAATAAAGGCAATGAAAGAAAAAAATTTAAAATTGCAATTCATTTAAATAAATTTGGAAATTACTTGAAATATAGTAAAATAAATGTAACCATTTTATTGAATTTAACACTTAATTTTATTTCTGCTTTAGGAAATATTTCCAAATATGAAAATGTTATTCAATTTTTTTAGTAACTAACAAATTTGAGAAGTAATAAATATACCAAATAATATAATTGTTGACTAATTATTAAATATCTACTTGAAATAATCTACAAAAAAACAGACACTGTAATACTAAAAAACCTTATGGATAAGAATAGCAAAATGTGTCTCTGCTGACAATAGAGAAGCTGCATTATTTGACCGGTCCTGAGTCCTGGTTTTGCACTCTGAAGGAATTATATTCATGTCCTGCGCTCTCTCACTCACATTATCTCCTGCACATTTTCTTTTACTTTTCTTAGTGTCCCTTACCTTCCTGTTCTGTGGAGGTTATTGTTCATTTTTCAGAGGCACCCTGAATCTGTAGTTTAATTCCTGCTAAACCATATATTGATCTAGGGAATTACATAAAATTCTAAAATTTAAAATGATATTAATTAGAGTAATTAAAAGGGCTCAGGCGTTTGAGTAAGATTAGGTTATCAAACACCAGTCCTTCAGAAATTTAATTTACTTTTAGCAGTTTTCATTAACAAATGATTTCAGAAAAAAAAAAAAACCTGTGAAATCAGAATTTTAAATCCAGTTGTCAGTTTGGGGAGGAGATTGCAAAAATAGGCTTTAATAAGAAGACACTGGATTTGATCCTTTGTGAAGAGCAAGGTGGTCACCAATCTCTGTGACAGAACTCTCAAGGAAAGTTGCTGGATAAAATTTGAGCCATGAATTCATCTCTTTGTAAGGTTGATAATCATCATCTACTACATAACTGATGCTTTTGTTTTAAGTACATTTGACATTGTCAGTTCTGCAAGGTTCCTAATTATTTATATATTACGTATGTTTCAGTCAGTGAAAAATTTTATCAACAAAGCTGTATTGTCCTGTCCTCTATTTACTTAAGCTTTACTTCAACTATCTCTTCCTAAATGTCACAGAAAATTGAAAGACCATGGCCAATATTTTGAGCTTTTCTAATCTTGGATCTAACACCATAGCCTCAAGTGCAACTTAATTTCCCTTTTATTGTATAGGATGTTACAGGCTAAGGAAATATCTTGCTATCAACAACAAAATCATTTCCCCATATCCTCAGGTTCACTTAAATCTGTGTTCTTAATTTCTACCATATATTTTTACATTACAACAATTGCAGTGAAATGCATGACCTATGAGAGTTATGAAGCAACATGAGTAAGATAAACCAGATTAATAGGGGCTTGATCATTAAAGAAACCTTTTTTTTCTTATGTTGCTCATTGAGAAAAGAATGTATTCCAAGACCACGGTTGCTTTGGTGACTCCTGGAAAATAAGAAATTGGGTCATTGTTTTCAGTTCCTGCTTCCAGAGGATTTCTTCCCCCATACAATGTTCCTGGACAAATGAAGGACCACAATATCACATTCATATTCTAAGTAGCAGGATGAAGGCCACATGGAGGTTTTGTGTTTCTATTATTTTTTTGTTTCCACTGTCCAGAATTTAGACATTAAGCTGCACACCCCTGGTTTCAATGAGAGCAAAGAAATGTGTGATCTTATTTGAAGTCAAGAAGAATTCCATGATGTCTGGGCTGAGCAACTTATATATGGCAAACCCACTAGTGCTGTTCAGTGGCAGATGTGATATATTTGGTGTCACTGTGTGATGCTATTCACAAGATTCCCTTAAAATGGTGTAGCATAAACAAGGAGGACACATATTGTCACCCTGCAAGGATTCTGTAAAACCAGAAGGGCAAAGGAGGTTAACTGTTAATTGTAGCATTACCTCAATACTATAGAAAGAAATTGTGAGCAACAGAACTGCTTGACTTCAGAATAAGTAACATAACATACCGTGTACTTTATTCTCTCTCCTTCATATATGCCACATTTGGTACACTTCTGTATGTGTATATGTTTATGTGAGGAAGGCAACCCCGACATTCTCATTCAATATACTGAGTTCCTTTTTATCCCACAGGAAGACTTACGGAACAATTTTACCAGGCAGTGAGTAAACACTTTATTTCTGTTTCACCTCAGTGGATCAAAGTTTTCTTTAATCTGTGTTATTCTCTCATTTCCTTTAACACTCTCTCTCACATTCATTTTCTAGCTCAATATCCTCGTTCCTCTGCCCGCCTTTCCTTCCCTATCTTTGTATATGCTTAACTGTGTATATAAATACTATAATAATAATTATAGCAATACAGAATAATAGAAAAATGATGGTAATAATAGATATTAGTAGTAGTAATAGTATCAAGCACTCTCAAGTTACCAGGCTCTCTTTTATGTCTGTGTGCATATATCTGTGTATATGTGTTTTTGTGTGTGTTTATATAATGTGTCTCATTTAATCTTCAAAACTAACTCTTGGGGAAAGAACTATTATCACATTTAATTTAAAACATCATTTCAGATATATTTACATATCTTAGACATGCTTTGTGATTGGATGATACCAGGAGAAAATTAAATATAAATAGGAGACTATCCTAATTTATCTCTTTTCAAACCATTAGTAAGTAGATTACTTCTATAGTTATTTTCTGAATATAATTATTTGAGTCAATAGTACACTTATTCTTAGGTCAGGTAACATCTATTATACACATATTGTACAAATATCCGATATTAACAATTTGAAAAAAAATGATTTTAAACCAAATGTGGAACGGTCTATTCATTGTTGGAATGCCGCTTTTCCCATAGAATTTAAATATAGTTTAAATATAGTTGAGTGAATTAACCAGTTAGTTTGGAATCAGTTGGTCACAAATAAAGTAAGTCTGAATCTTATAATTAGAACAAATGAGTTGTTGATATTATACGTTTATTAAAAAGTTTACTATTCAAACCTATACATGATGCTGGAGTTTTTAGGTGTACTTCCAGAGACTGGAGCCTCTGGCCTACCTATGTGCCAGCTGTGCCTGGAATCTCGGTGGAGCTGCAACTCCTACCCTACAGCTCAATGGACTCATCCAAGTCACCTGGCGAGAAGACGGCGATGGGCAACGGCCATCCAAGGGAATGTAGAGGGCCTACAGCTGCAGGCAGGATAATCCCATCCACCGTA
>JAQZBX010095131.1:0-11949 GCA_029593785.1 Cabassous unicinctus
AACTGGATAAGCAAACATTGAAAAATGATGAACCTCTCTCCCTACATCCTTTCACATACAAAAATCAAGTTGAGATGAATAATTCACTTCAATTTAAAAGCTAAAGCTGGAAGATTTTAAAAGAAAATATATTTATGATCTAGATTTATGGAAAAATTCCTTTCTTTCCAATCACTTGATATTGACTTTCTGTTTCATGGAATTAAATTATCACAAAATTGTTTACCTAGAGCCTACCATCACAGGTTAAGAGCCATGAAAGAAGGAGCTAGGTATATAACAGTTGGTTTGGGATAGAGGAAAGTCATCCAAACCAGATTGGACAACTCACAAATGAATAAAGATTGCACACAGTGAACCTGATATTCTAAGAAACTTGTTAAGAAACTGCAGTGTACTACAGCATTACAATAAATGGGCAATTTGAATTTAAACTGGTATTTCAGAAACAAGGGCAGGAAATTATTACAATACAGCAGAGTCAAAGAATTTCTTCTCATAAATAGGGTTAGAGCAAAAAGAACATTAAAGCAACTGTTTTACAATCCCCAGAATTCATCTCTTACTTCCTCCAGTCACCCTTTGGTTCCATGGATAACCCATCCCAATTTCCAACTCTGCTCACCCTCACATTCCTCTCCATTGTGAAACCATCCCCTTTTAACTTAAAAGGGTATTTCCATATTGAGTATCAGCTCACAACACTCTATTCCCCTTTTGTCTCCTGATACTCTCTATTACAGACTAGCTCTGTGAGACTGCTCAATAGGCTTAGGTCATATCACTAAAATCATGCAATATTTGTCCTTTAGTTACTGGCTTAATTCACTCCACATAAGGTCTTCAAGATTCATCCAAGTTGTACCATGTATCAATACTTCATTCCTTCTTGCAACTGAGTAATATTCCATTGTATGCATATACAACATTCTGTTTATCCATTCATCTGTTCATGGACACTTGGCTTTCTTCCAACTTTTAGCAACATGAACAGTGCTGGTATGAATATTTATATTCATATATCTGTTTATGTCCCTGCTTTAAATTCTTCTGGGTGTATACCCAGCAGTGAGACTGCTGGTTCATATGGCAATTCTAGAGTTAGCTTCCTGAGGGAAGGCCAAATTATTCTCCAAATTGGATTCACTGGTCTACATTCTCACCAGTAGTGGATGAGGGTTCCCATTCCTCCACTCCACATCCTCTCCAATACTTGTCATTTTCTTTTTTAAATAGCACCAGTCTAATAGGTG
Source organism: Cabassous unicinctus (assembly GCA_029593785.1). Lineage (NCBI taxonomy): Eukaryota > Metazoa > Chordata > Mammalia > Cingulata > Chlamyphoridae > Cabassous > Cabassous unicinctus. The sequence continues at coordinate 1,254 of JAQZBX010095131.1, forward strand.
TAAAATGTTATATCATTGTAGTTTTTATTTACATTTTCCTAATAGCTAGTGATGTTGAGCATCTTTTCATGTGCCTTTTAGTCATTGTATTTACTCTTTGGAGAAGTGTTTATTCAAATCTCATGCCCATTCATTAAATGGTTTGTTTCTTTATTTTTGAGATGTAGGATTTCTTTATATATGCTGGATATTAGACCCTAATCAGATAAGTCGTTCCCAAATATTTACTCCCATTGAGTAGGCTGCCTTTTCACTTGAAAAACTCCTTTGAGGCACAAAAGTTTTTCATTTTGAAGAGGTCCTATTTATTTTTTCTTTTGTTGCTCACCCTTTGGGTATAAGTTTATGAAACCATTTCTTAATACAAGATCTCATAGATGCTTCCCTGCATTATTTTCTAGGAATTTGATTGTCTTGGCTCTTATATTTAGGACTTTGATCCATTTTGAGTAAACTTTTGTATAGGGTGTGAGATGGTGATCCTCTCTCATTCTTTTGGATATTGATATCCAGTTCTCCTAGCACCATTTGTTGAAGAGGCTATTCTCTCCCAGTTGAGTGGACTTATTGCCTTGTCAAATATCAGTTAGCCATATATGCGAGGTTTTATATCAGATTTCTCAATTTACTTTCATTGTCCAGTATGTCTGTCCTTTGTCTAATGCAATGCAGTTATTTTTTTCCAGTAGGATTGCTGGGGAATGAACCTGGGACATCATATGTGGAAATTCATCACTCAAACACTGATCCACATCAGCTTCCCTGAGTTAGATTATTCATTTGTTTGCTTTTTGTTTGTTTTTGTATTTAGGAAACACTAGGAACTGAACCCAGGACCTCCCATGTGGGAAGCAGGCACTCAACTGCTTAAGCCACATCCACACCTTGCTATGCAGTTTGGACCACCGTAGATTTCTAGTGTGCTTTAAAGTCAGGTAGCATGATTTTTCCAATTTTGTGTTCTTTTTCAACATGTTTTTGGCTATTTGAGGCTTCTTGCCCTTCCAAATAATATCCACAATGGCATTTCCTGTTCAGGAAAAAATGCTATTTTAATTTTTATTGGGATTGCAATGAATCTGGAAACCAATGTGGGTAGAACAGGCATCTTAATAATGTTTATTCTTCCAAACAATAAACATGGAATTTTCTTCCATTTCTGTAAGTCTTCTTTGATTTCTTTTTGTATGTGCTAGTCCCTTGCATATTTAGTTAAGTTTATGCCTAGATATTTGATTTTTTTGGTTGCTATTATAAATTAACATTTTTCTTGATTTTCTTGCAGATCGGTCATCGTTAATGTACGGAAATGCTAATGATTTTTGCATGTTAATCTCATATCCTGACAATTTACTGCACTCATCTATCAGGTGAACTCATCTACTTTGCTGTAGATCATACTTATAGGATCAGGTCATCCTCAAATAGTGAAATTTTTACTTCTTCCATTCCAAATTTAATGTTTTCCCCCCCCTTTTTTTTGCCTAAGTGCTTGAGCAAGTACTTCTAACACAATGTTAAATTAAAGCAGTGGCAGTGGTCATTCTTGTCTTGTTCCAGATCTTAGAGGGAAAGTCTTTATGGAATTAGCTGTGGGCTTTTCATATATACACTTTACCATGCTGAGGAAATTTCCTTCTATTCCTACTCTTAAACTGATTTTATAAAGAAAGAATGCTGTATTTTCTGAAATGAATTTTTCTGCATCAATAGAAATGATGTAATTTTTTTTCCTTTTATATGTTAATGTGGTATATTATATTGCTTGATTTTCTTGTGTTGAAACAACCTTATATTTCAGGGATGTAATGCTTTTGATCACGGTGTATAATTTATTTGATGTGTTGTTGAATATGATTAGCAGGTATTTTCTTGAGGATTTTAGCATACACATTCATTAGAGAGATTGGTCTTTAATTTTCTCTTCTTGTGACATCTTTTGTATTGTGGCTTTTGTATTAAGGTGATGTTGGCATTTATGTCTTTTGGAAGACTTTAAGGAAGATTGGTTTCAGGTCTTTCAAAAGTAATTTTTTAGAATTCACCTGTGAAGCCATCTGGTACAGTGCTTTTCTTACTTTGGAGGTTTTTTATGACTTATTCAGTCTTGTTACTTGTAATTAGACTGTTTAATTCATCAATTACTTCTTTTGTGAATGTAAGTTGATTGTGCACTTTTAAAATTTTATTCATATATGTCATTCATCTTGTTGGTCAATAAATTTTCAAAGTATTCTTTTAAGATACTCTTTATTTCTGTGGGGTCAGTGGTGATATCTCCATTCTCATTTATTTTATTTTATTTATTTACATCTTCTTTTATTTTTTCTTTGCTAGTCTAGCTAAGGGTTTAAATTTCATTAATCTTCTCAAAGAACCAGCTTTAGTGTTTGTTAATTTTTCCAAGTGGTTTTTAATTCTCAATTTCATTTTTTAATTTGTATTTTTAAAGGAAATTTAGATTACAAATATGTTACATTAAAAATACAAGGGATTCCCATTTATCCCACCCTGTCCCCATCCAATATTTTTATCCTTTAACAACATTTTTCTTTAGTGTGGTACATTTGTTACAGTTGATGAACACATATTGAATCACTTCTACTATGTTCTACAGTTTAAATAATGTTTTACACTTAGCACAATTTAATAGATTTTGACAAAATATATATAATGGCCTGTATCTGTCATTGCAATGAAATGCAGAACAATTCCAATATCCCAAAAATGCCTCATGTTACAGATATTCTTCCTTCTCCCTCCCTTCAGATCCTCTCCTGACACCTGCCTTTATATTAAGGTTACATGTTCTTGCATTCATAAGGTAATATTAAGTCTATTTAGCTGATAATTGCATTACCATTTATATTTGTTCATTCTTCAATCTTCAGGATTTTGGGATGGTGATCCACACTTTTCTTCTGATTGAGAGAAGGCTTAAATTCCATGGAGTAGATGGATGAAACTGTCTTACTTGCAATTGTACTTACACTCTGTTTTGGGGAATAGACATTGTCCATCATCCTTTTGTTAGTAATCCTTGATGAATCTGATAAACTGGACAGTAGGTGTTGGCTGCAACTCTGCTGAGATTCACAGCTCAACTGGCCTATGAACAGTGGGAAGATTTAAGTCTCTCTGACAGGTATTAATGGGTATAGTGCTAATTATATTTTCAAATAAAATGGGCTTAAGAATCATTTGTAGAAGAATTATAAATGAGTCTAATTTTGATACATTGAGAGGATAGGTTATCCCTACACAGGGAGCCATGTTTAGGGAAATTATAAATTAGTCTAACTCTGTTATCTTGTGGAGCATATATTCCAAAGTAAGGCCCAGTGACCAGGCTCTGAAATCCTGAGATTGTCTGCCCTGCCTATAGTGTTCAAGCCCTCAAGATCCCTGCTGCTTGAAGCACTGTTTATTGTGGCAATGAGATCCTCCTGATATGTGCATAAGCTTAACCTCTGGAATGACCTCCTTACTCACTTTGAAACCTCTTAGCCATAAGAACTCATTTGTATTTAACATTTCCCCCTTTTGGTCATGGTGTTTTTCTAAGTGTATCATGATTTGGTGCTTGGTAATAATCCCTCAGTAACAGAAGCTCATTACCTGATGTCTTGCTCCATGTCAGGGGAAAAGTAGTGAATTTATATGCTGAATTTGGGTTAGAGTGAGGCCACATTTGAGCAAAAAGGAGGCTTGTGCTTTCAGGAAATAACTCTTAGGCAATATATAATACTAAGCTAAGTTTCAATTTCACAAGAATGAGTTTTATAAGAACAAACATCAGTATTTAGGGACAGGTATATTGGTCTGTCCTCCTTTGCTAGGAACAGGCTTTGTACTATAGGGGTTCTTTCCACTCTATGAAAGATTGTAGATGGACTCCTCATTGTGGTAATTCAATATTCTTTTGTTAATTTTGTAGGTTTCTACTCACTAAGACAACAATCCATGACAATTTGTAAACATTCATATTCCATAGAGGTATGCATCAGATGTAACCCTCTGCACACATCCCCCAACCACCAATACTCCAGACCAGTGATCTTCCCTTAACCAAAATTGTAATCCTTCTGCAACCAAAACCTCCCCAAAACAAAATAAAAAATAAATAATAATTAACCAAAAAATATAAAATGAAAAAAAAATGCATTGTGTTTTTTATCACTGTAATATCTGTTATCTTTTACGTACAGTGACACTTTCTTCTGTATGTTCCCCAAATATGTTATATTTTCACTTACTTTTTCCTAGAAGTTTTAGGTTACAGAAAAGTCACATAGAAATTATTGGGTATTCTTATATACCCCACCCCCTTCTCCTCTCACATTTTCCCCTATTAATAACATCTTACATGGGAATGGTGCATTTGTTACAATTGATGAGCAAGTATTGACCATGGACAATGGTTTACGTTAAAGTTTCCCTTTTTCACTGAACACTTTTATAGGCTTTGGCAAAATATATAATTGCCTGTATCCATCATTGCAAGATCATGCAAAACAATACCAACGCCAAAAAATGCCCTATGTTCCATCTATTATTCCCTACCTCTCCCCTCAGAACCTGTGATAACTACTAAGTTTAATTTTTAATTTTCATAGTTACATATATTAATATTGAGTGATGGACATATTTTTCTTTTTTTCTTTTTTCTTTGGCACTGTCTATGTTCTTGAGATATTCATGTCCCTTTACTTGAGAACATAGCAGGATTTCTAAGGATGGGGTTTTAATATATTCTTGTTTACTTTGTGGATCTACACCGACAGAAATAACACCCTATGTCATATAAACACTTTCATATTCCATGTAAGCATGCCTCAGGTGCACCCTATCCTGCATATACCGCACTCCTGAAATGCTGCAGCAGTAAACTTCACACACTATATTTGCCAAAAGAACATCCCCACCATTGTAGTTTTATCCACATACCTACAATTCCCCAGAGTTCCCCTCTTTCTTCCTCCAGCTCTCCCCCCATTTCCATGGATATTCCATCGTAACCTACCCCATCCTACTGGCTTTCATATTTGAGCACTGTCAACTCCAATCACATCACTGCACAGTATCATGCCCATCCACTGCCAAACCCCCTTCCACTTTATCATAGGTTATGCATATATATATGGTACCAGAGATTGAACCTGGGACCTCATATGTGGGAAACAGGTGCTCAAATATTTGAGCTACATCTGCTCCCAATTTTGCCCATATTGAGCATCTGCTCACCCCATTCTGAACCGTTTCTTTCTCCTGATACCCTATATTGCACACTCTAGTTCTGTGAGTGTGCTCAATTTTCTTACTTCATATCAGTGGGATCATATAACATTTGTGCTTCAGCAACTGGATTACTTCACTCAACATACAGTCTTCAAGATTCATCCAAGTTGTCACATGTGTCAATGTTTCATTTATTTTATCTACCACACTGTGCTTACCCATTTGTCTGTTGGTGGACACTTGAGTTGCTTCCAACTTTTAGCAAGAGTGAATAATGCTGCTATGAACATTGCTCAGCATAAAACTGTGTGTGTCCCTGCTTTCAATTCTTCTGGGTATATACCCAGCAGTGGAATTGCTATATTAAATGGCATTTCTATAGTTATCTTCTTAAGGAACTGCCAGTCTCCTTCACACTGGCTGCACCATTGTACATTCCCATCAGCAATGGATAAGTGTTCCCTTTCCTCCACATCCTCTCCAACACTTGTAGTTTTCTGTTTTTTAATAACTTCCTGTCTAATAGGTGGGGAGTGCCTAGTGAAAGAGGACAGACCAATATGCCAAGCCCTTGGTATTGATGTTTGTACTTAACCACTTTGCTATGGTGAAGTAAACTAAGCCATATCCATACCTGAGTTGATTTAGACTTGAACTTAGAAAATCATTCTCCTCCCACTGAGTGATGTAAAATGTACATGTACTTCAACGTGTACATGAGAAAAATCAGAATGTTTTGAATGTAATTGAGGACTCCTTCAGAGAGATCTCAGAGAGAAAAGAAAACAATGCATTCCATTTGTTGCACTACTGGGTACTCTTTTAGAACTGAAACTAAAGCCTTGAATAAGAAATTCAAGATCCCTCCTCTCAAAGAGCTTAATTTTTGATTGAGGATATGAATATCAAAGAGAATGTTTTAGAAAGTACAATAAATACATTAAAAGTTGATATCCTAGGTAGTTAAGGGGACTCTTTTAATAATTATTTCTGAAGACTTTGAAAAGGTAATATGATAGAAGTATTTGTGGGAGAAAATACTGTCTTCCACATGGAAAATATGTACTTCATATGGTAGTTAATGTTTGAACTAAAATATAAGAAAAATACAAATATTAAAGATAATATCTTAAGGAACAGTCATAAAAATAAACAAGTGAATATTAAAGAAAAAATACTGATCTATTTACTGATCTAAAGTAAGATACAAAAAAAGTTTTTTCCAAGGTTGAATTTTGTGTGTATGAGAGTGTTTCCCTGGGGAGAGAGGTGACTGGGAAGCTTTTCATCATATAGTCTATAAATTTGAACTGATTTTATATAATTAGTTCAGTAATATTCTCAAACAAGCCGTATATTCAATTGTAGGTCTCTGTAAAAATACTATACTATTAATTAAATCACTTTTAAACATAACCACCATTTATTACTACTTGAAAGTTGCATTTTTCTCATTTTTAATTAGAGAAGCTGTTGATTCGCAAAAAAAAATCATGTAGAAATTACAAATTTCCCATGTACTCCCTACTCACATACACAGATTTCCCCTTTAGCCTTTTATTTTTTTGTAATTACTTTGTTAAAATTGTTGAAACAATATTATTGGTACTATAATATTAACTAAATTCTCTAGTTTAAATTAGGAATCAATGTTTGTGTTGTACTGTTCTGATTTTTTATTTTATTCTGTTATAATATATACAACTTGAATTTCCCATATTAACCTCTTTCAAATATACAATTCAGTGGTGTCAACTGTTATCTCAATTTTGTGTTATCATCAGCAAATATTTTCAAATGTTTTCATTACCCGAAACAGAACCTCTCTTCTTATTAGTCATTAGTTCCTATCCATAACCCCACTGCAGCCCTGGTAACATGTATTCTATTTCAGGACTCTATGAATTTTCAATACTTTTTATATTTTACAGATAGTCTTTGTTTGAAAATGTTACCCTGACAAAATGGTAAATGATTTCAATTAGGATGAAGTAGAAGACATTCCCATTTTTGCACCACTTTTTCTGCTGGAAACTGATCTTCAGAGCCAAGAGAATGAGGTTTCCAGGAGAACTATTTAATACAGTTCCCTTGTGAGAATGGGTAAATTCCTGAAGGGCAATTGAACATTGCAAACTAAGCCAAGAAGAGATTTTCAGAAACTAAGAAGTCTTTAAGAGTGGGTTTAGTTCATGCATCCACAGGGAGATGACAGAGTAGTAATGAGCCAAGTTTCCACTCACTCTGCAAGGGTTTGCTAACTTATTAATGAGTTTCCACACAGAAAATACATGAAGAAAACTGAGGCTTCCTATGCAAATTGTAAGTCCAAATGCAAAATGAGTTTCAAAAACCTAATTTATTCTCTTTCTGTGAAGTTTTAGATAAAAAAGGTGAGAATTTTATTTATCTACAAATAAGCTAGTTGCCCTATAACATCAAAGACATACTAACACTACTATTAAAAATTATGTTCAGTTGGTGAGTCTGGTTTAACTTAAAAATGTTTTCACCACAATGTGTTTAATAAATATGGAAGAATTCTTTTCCAAACAATATCCAATTCATTGATTTCAGACTTGTATAATGCCAGCAGGCACATCGCTAAGCATGTTTTGCTCTACACAGAGATTCCTTGGTAGGTACATGATTTACTTGAAATCCATCTGACACTTCAAAGAAGTGTGGGGATGGTGTTTTGTTTCTTTTAAATAAATTCTTCTTAGGGTTCCATTTTATTACCTGTTCTTCCATAGGCAGAACTTTTTTTCCACCTGCTCTAAGGTCCACTATGCATTCTCTGTTGTCTTACCTGAGGGTGTTTATGGCCTCAAAAATTTTAATTTTCATATCTCTAAATTGTTATTTCCAATTATGTTTAACTATGCAATATATTCTTCATCAGGCAGAAACCACATATAACTCCTTCTCCTATAGTATATTTCTGTCCCTTTTTAAATTAGAAGAAATTCATTTTTCAAGATCTAATATTAATTTCCACTCTTTTTGTGTTCTCTCTGACTGCAAGTTTAGTTACCTTTCATCTCCTCAGTATTTCCCAGGAATTTTACACACATAACATCTTTTAGCTTTCTTCACATAGTCTATATTCCACTTATTTTATACCTCTCAAATATTTAGCAGTGAAATTATTCAGGATGAAGACCTTACTCACTTTATGTATATAGGTGGTTAGAATAGTTGATGAATATATAAATGAGAAAATTAACAAGATAATTGCATTTTAGTTTTGCTGTCTATTGTTACAGAGTACCAAACTCTGTGACAATCATGTTTGTGTTTGTGTGTGTGTGTGTGTGTGTGTGTGTGTGTATGTGTAGCAGTATACTGCATTAATAAAAGGGGTACTCTATCATGAAGAAAGAACAACCATACACATTTATGTACTTAAGCAGGTACTCCAAAATACTTGAGGCAAACATTGGAAAAATTAAATGGAGGAATAGATGTCTCTACAATTATAGAGGGGGGCTTTAATACATTATTATCATCATTAGACAGAACATATGGACAGAGGATTATTAAGAAAGAGAAACCTTGATTTTTACTTTAGAGGATCTAGACCTAAGAGACATGTACAGAGCATTACACCCAAATACAGCAGGATATACATTCTTCTCAAGTGCACAAAGATCATTCTCCAGTATAAACAAAATGCTAAGTCAAAGATCATGTCCAAATGAATTCAGAGGATCAAAATTATACAAAGTAATTTCTCAAATCCACAATGGAAGGAAAGTAAAAATTAATAAGAGACGGAGAACCAACATTGGCACAAAGATATGGAAGTTGAACAGCACAATCTTAGTCAATCAGTGTGTCAAGGAGGCAATTGCAAAAGAAATAAGTAACTCCCTTGAAAGGAATAAAAATGAGAACACAACATATCAAAACCTTTGGAATGCAGCAAAAGCATTGTCATAAATGCCTTATATTTAAACAAACAAAAAAAAAATTCTTTGTCGAAAGCAGATGTGTCTCAAGTGATTGGGCTCCCATCTTCCATAGGGGGGTTCCTGGGCTCAGTTCCTGGGGCCTCCTGGTGAAGTTGAAGCTGGCCTGAGCTGTGAACTGATACTATGAGAAGACGCAACAAAAAAAGAGTCAGAGAGGTGAGACAATGAGAGACAAAACAAAAAAAGGACCAAGAAATGGCTCAAGTGATTGGGTGCCTCTCTTCCACATCAGAGGTCTCAGGATTGGTTCCTGGTGCATCATAAAGAGAAGACAAGAAAAGACAAGCAGACCCAGAAGAATGCACAGCAAAGGGACACATAGAACAGACAGGGAGTGCAGGTGGTTGAGGGATAAATAAAATAAAATAAATCCTTAAAAAATGAGCCAACATTAGTTTCCCCATTCAAATATTGCTCCATTATTAATGTTTGCTCTCAGAAGATAACTATTAAAAGTTATATTTCCATTAGTGAGTCCCAAGGAGCTTTCCCAGAAATTGAAGCAGTGAAACATAGAACAGGTGATCTTGTTTCAGAGTCTCCAGGTGATTATCTGTTTGCTTATATCCCATGGAGTCAGAATCTCCACTATGTTGTGATAATATCAAGAGCCAGAAAATACTAGGTGAGGGGAACATTTCAAAACTAAAGAAGACTCACCCCCAAACATATAAATATAAGTGCATTTAAATAGTCTTAGAATGAGAACTATTGAGAGTGATGATGAAGATGGTGGAATTAAACTGTTTGATATGCAGCACATTCATTTTGGGAAATGGAAACAAATACATTGAAAATTCAATACCTTGATTATCAGAAAGAGACATTATTTTCCAAGTAACCCTTATAATTTTATGCACAGAAAGCCTACTTTGTGACCCTCTTCAAAACTCTGACATAAATGTTTTGCTTTTTTAAAATGATTACATTTGCAGAAAAATTAGACTCATCTGTCATTTTAGTGTAATATTATGCTCTCTAACCCTGCACTGGGGAGCGCTTTACAAAAATTAAAATTTCTACATTAACAAAAAATGAAAGGCATATTACATTGGACAAGAAACAAATGGAAAGATGACAACAAAACAGCCATTAAATATTATTAAATTATCCTGAAAACTACACGGTTTCATTTAATAAATAAAAGATGCATGAGACATTTGGCACAAAGGGAAGAGTGCAGGAAAATCTTCATCTGTGTTCTACATAGTAAAAGAATATATATATGCTCTGAAACTCTATTTGAATTTTTTCTTTTATTTTGGATAGCTAATAAGTTTCCTCTTCCTTCATGACTCAACTTATATAACCTCTTAACAAGAAGCTTTCCTGAGAACCCTCCACTTCACTAGGAGGATTTGCTTTCTCTGCATGGTTATTATGAGCCAATTTATGCTTTCACTCACACTTGATTATGAGCCTTCCTTGTGTGGAATCAACCTCATTCTGTACATGTTCTAAATAAATCATAGTGTGATTGC
>JAQZBX010095132.1:0-11947 GCA_029593785.1 Cabassous unicinctus
AAGAAAAAAGTTAAAAATAAAAGTAAACAGAGGAAAAAGGAGACAGAAAGAAATAAAAACAAGAAAAATTGAAGACCAAATGAAAAGAGGTGGAATGAAAGAACAACAGGAAGCATAAGAAAGAAAGATTAAGGAGAGAAAAGAAATACTATTGGTATGATAAATTCGTAAACAAAACAAACAAAACAAGCCAGGGAAACAAAGAAAGGGAAAACACAAACAGAAAACAAAATAGCAGCAACTTGTTTTTAAAAAAAGGAGAAAGAAAGAAAGGAAAAGAACAAAAAATAAATACACATGAAAAACCAGCCTTCCCTCTTAGACCCCTGAGGATCTTCTCTGGCTGCTGTTGTTCATGGAGCAACCACCCTGCAGTGTACCCTCCATTTGAACTGGGTTTCAGTGAGCAAAATAAAGAAAATTTTTAAAAGATAACCTTTTTAAATATATATATATATATAAAAGATCCAAGAAAAGCTAATACAAAAAGAATATCTATATGTTCCCTGTAATAAAGTTTCAACTGGATGCCTGATAACCCAGTGGATCACTTCTCCAAGAAAAACCAGGAGTTAAACCAGGAACCTCATATATGCAATGTAGGATTTCTTCCACTGAGCTACCCTGTCTCCTTAGCATAGTTAGCCTTTCAGAAGCCTATCCACCCCCTTTCTCTCAGGCAAGTTAGATTCCTTGCAGTTTACTGGATTCCTGCTGATTAGGCATCGGTCAGTCCCTGACTCCTCTCTGATCTACTTCCAGTCTTTACCTGGACAGTTGGGTATGGCAGCCTGCCTGAGGATATCTCCCTCCCCTCTCCCTGTCCATTTGGGGTCCCTACTGATATTCAATGGGGGTTTAGCTGGCCAAAGTCACTGCAAAGAAACCACTTTCCACCCTCCGAGACCCTTCTTCCTCCAGGGGAATTCACCTGCACACTTCCTTTGGAGCTGGGAGTCAGCAGCTCCACCTAAGCTATTTTTCCCTGTGGGCAGGGTATGTGTGCTGCTTCTAGCCACAGTGGCAAGAAACTGACAATTTTACTTAGGCTTCATTACTTTTCCAATACCCTCCTAGATAACTCCAAACTCCTTCCCATTCTATATATATCCAAAGCAGCTGGCAGGGAGGAAGACATCTGCTCTCCTGTCAGTTAGGTGTAATTCACCAGGAGTTTTACCTTCACTTAATATCTCAGGGGATATTAAGGAGACCTTCCTGGCAACCAGAAGGTTTAATAACTCACACTAAGTTTTTTTGGCTTCTTCGCCTTTCTGTCCCTCACTCTCCTGGGTGCTGTGAAGCAGTGTCCTGGTCTGCTGTACCCCAAAGCAGTTCCCCAAGGCAACCCTTGACCCTTTCTCCATTGTTTTAGTGAGAGCTGAACCTTATCTGCCTGACCCGATGGCCATGATCCACTCTATTTGCCTTTAATGTGACTTGTAATTTTTTTGGGTTGCCATGAACAGCACCCCTATGACAGGCAAACTTAATCGATAAATGCTGTGTGAGTTCTGATAGCTCTATGAACTGCCATTTCACCACATCTTTCCCTTTCTTATTTCCTGAAATACAAGAATATGACTTTAAGGCCAATTAATAACTCTATAATGGGCTCTAAGTTCAAGTGAAAGAAGTAGTCAATCAATGTGGCAAACTTCATTAATGCTTATTTTAATAATTTGCCACACCCACCCCAAACTTCAGGATTCATAACTCTCATCAGTCAACAGCCATCAACATCAAGGCTAGACCCTCAATTAGCTTGGCCAAAGGCATAGATGATGGTGAGCATTTATTACCAATAAAGATTTTTTTAAATCTTTTTTTATTTTTAAAAGATGCTTAGGTTACATAAAATGTTATATAAAAAATATAAGGGATTCCCATATGCCCCACTTCGCATACCTCCCATTTTTCCCCACATTAACAACTTCTTTCATTAGTGTGTACATTCATTACAATTGATGAACACATTTTGTAGCATTGCCACTAAACATGGATTATAGTTTACGTTGTAGTTTACACTCTCTCCCACTCAATTCTGTAGGTTATGACAAAATATATAATGGTCTGTATCTGTCATTGCAATGTCTCTTAGGTCAGTTCAAAGTCCTGAAAATGCCCCTGTTTGCACCTTTTTTCCCCTATCCCTGACTACAGCACCCCTAGGGCCACTGTCTCCACATCAATGATATAATTTCTTCCATGGCTAGAATCATAATAAGTCTATAGTAGAATACCAGTAAGTCTGCTCTAGTCCATATTTTATTCCCCAGTCCTGAGGAGAGGTTGGTGGTTCCTCAAAAAACTAACAATAGATCTGCCATATGATCCAGCAATTCCAGTGGTGGATATATATCTAGAAGAATTGAAAGTAAAGTATTTTTTAAATTAAGGCATATACATTGGTTTTTTTTTTAGACATACTGTTATTGCACACTTAATAGACTACAGTATAATGAAAACATAACCTTTATAGGCACTGGGAAACCAAAAACATTTTTTGACCTGTTCTATTGTGATATTTACTTTACTTCAGTGGCTGAACCCAAACCACTATGTCTCTATGATAATCCTGTATAGGACAACTACTTGTATAAAGCCATCTTGAATATTTACCAAGCCCTCCAAAGCTTAGGGAATTAATTTCAATCTTTTTCTGGAAAGTTTTATCATACTGAGAAAAACAGGGAAACTATTTATATACTCTTGAAATTTGCAAGAATTTGGAGAAACAAATATATTTAATCCTGTATCAATTCCTTCTTTATCTGCATGCCCTGGATTATAAATTACTCAAGCAAAATGAGCAAGCAAATCTAAATTCTTTTAAGGAGGTATTTGGGAACAACATCTGCACACAAAGGTCACATTCTCATTTTCCAAAAATTCTGAATGGAGGCCTGATCTTGTAGAAAGGCAAAGGCAAATGTTTGTACAATAAATGGTCAGTTGATAAAAAAAAAGAAAATGTGATTGAGCACTAGAAATGGCTGAATCTGAGCCTTGTTATTGCCCAAAATAGTATTTATAACAGCCACAGTAAAAGGCAACCTAAGACCAATAAGGAAGCCACAGGTGTTCACAATTCTCTCTTGCAGTATACTTAAGCACAGTGAGAGTCGATATAGCAATAGAATTTTGAAAAAAAAATACACAGTTAGACTTTAAATCCTACCTGAGTAGAATGCATGCAATGAAAAGAAGAAAGTTTTTCTACCTAATTTAGAAAATAATTTGCATGTTTAAAATCCTTTTCTCTAAGATATTACACCACTCTACTCCAGGACACTAAATTTGTTTTTATTGAGCAAATGTCATGTACTTTGAAGTGTATGTATGTTCATACAAATACATAAATATCATTGTAACTGAGCATATACATACATATTTTAATGAACAAAACATTTAAAGGGCAATACTATTTTTATGATTTTTTAAAAGTAACTTTAGATTTCATAAATGTTACATTGAAAATAAAAAGTATTCCAATATGTACCATGCCCTCCCCCTCCCACACTTTCCCCTCATTAACAACATTTTCCATTAGTGTAGTAAATTTCTTACAAATCATGAACACATATTGAAGTATTCTACTAACCATAGTCTATGCTTTACATTATAGATTACACTTTGCACCCCACAGTTTTATAGATTTTGACAAGATGTATAATGGCCTGGATCTGTCATTGTAATGTCTTGCAGAACATTTCCAATGTCCCGCAAATGCTCCATGTTACACCTATTCTTCCCTCGCCCTCCTCTCAGTATTTCTGGTGACAACTGCCTTTATGTCAATGTTACAAGTTCTTCCATTACTAGAGTAATGATAAAGTCTAATTTAGTCCATAGTTGCATTCACCCCTTTTGTTTGTTCATTCCTTATTCTTGAGGATTTGTGAATAGTGATGCTCACTCTTCATCCAATTGAGAGAGGGCTTGGATCCCATGTGACAGATGGGTAGAAGTGCCTTGCTTGCGGTTGTAGATAGTGTCTGTTTTTTGGGGGGGCATGGGTGTTGTCCATCATCATCCTTTTGTTAGTGGTCCTGGGTGAGTCTGATGATTTGGAGGATACATTTTGGTTGCAACTCTGTTGAGATTCAGGACTCAACCAGTATATGAACTGCTAGAAGATTTAAGTCTCTAGGACACATATTTAATGGGCATAGTGCTACGTATAGGTTCAAATCAAAGATGCATAAGAAAAATGTGTAGGAAAATTATAGAGTCAAACTGTGATATATTATGGATATAGTTTATCATGCATTCCAAGGTAAGGCTCACTGACAGGGTACTGAATTCCTGGGTTTGTATGCCCTGGACCATATATTGTCCAGGCATCTCTAGAGCCCTCGGAAATACCCTTCTTGAGACACTGTTTACTGTGGCATTCAGTGAGATCCTCCTAAGACGTTAATAAGCATAATCTCTGGAATGACTTCCCAATTCACTTTGAAATCTCTTAGCCATAAAAACTCATTTGTATTTAATATTTCCCCCTTTTGGTCAAGGTCCTTTCCCAAATGCATCAATAGTTGACACTTGATAATAATTCCTTGATGCCAGGGAAGCTCATTCCTAGGAGTCATGTCCCACTGTGGGGGAAAGTAGTGAGTTCATATGTGAGTTTGACTTAGAGAGATGCTACATTAGAGCAATGAGGAAGCATTCAGGAGTTAACTCTTAGGAAATATAAAATACTAGGCTAAG
Source organism: Cabassous unicinctus (assembly GCA_029593785.1). Classification (NCBI taxonomy): domain Eukaryota; kingdom Metazoa; phylum Chordata; class Mammalia; order Cingulata; family Chlamyphoridae; genus Cabassous; species Cabassous unicinctus. Next base: position 4,717 of record JAQZBX010095132.1, read on the forward strand.
TTTCAATTTCACAAGAACTATGTTCATTAGTACAAGCATCAATACCAAGGGCCTGGCATATTGGGCTCTCCTTCTTCTCTAGGCACTGCCCGTGTACTCTAGGGACTCTTGCCACTCTATTAGAGAATGTAGGATGTAGCAGGACTCCCAATATTGGGAATTCAATATTCTTTCAGTTATTGTATGTGTCTCTGTCTACTGAGAAAACATCCAATGACCACCTGAACACATTAATATTCCATAAGGTCATGCCCAGGTGCACCCATCCACAAACATTCCCCCCACTACAGACACCCCACACCAGTGACCCTTCCCTGCCACATTTGCAACATATCTACAATACAAAACTTCCCTCAAAACCATTGCCAAAAAATTAATTATTTAAAATAATAAAAAATAAAAATAATATGATTAAAATAAAGATAAGTATATATATATACAATTTATAAATGTTTATTAACTTTCAGTCTCACAAGATCTGTTATCTTTTATGAACAGTGACAACATCTTCTGTATGTTCTCACAGGATTTAATTTTTATCAATTTTCAAAGAACCCTGAGGTAACAGAAAAGTCACATAGGAAATATAAGGCATTCCCATAAACCCCAACCCCTACATCTGTCACATTTTCACCTATTACTTACACTTTACATGAGTGTGGCACATATTTTAGAACTGAGGAACAGATATTGAAACATTATCAGTAACCATGGTCAATGGTTTGCATTATGCTTCATATTTTGTACCATACACTTTTATAAGTTCTAACAAAATCTAATGGCCTGTATCTGTCATTACAAGGTAAAGAAGAACAATTCCAATGTCCTAAAAATGCCCCATACTCTGTCCATTATTCCCCCCCTTCCCCTCAGAACATATGGTAACCACTAGGTTGTACTTTTTGAAGAATAAAGTTCATATATACATACATTAATTTGAGGTCTTGCACTACTGGTCCATCTTCTTTCATTAGGCACCGTATGTTTTGAGGGACTCTTGTCCCCCTATTTGAGAACCTAACAGGACTCTCAATGATGGGAGTTTAATATTTTCTTGTTTATTGTATGGGTCTCCACCCAGTGAAATAACACACTACAACAGGATGAACATTTTCATATTTCATAGAATCATGTCTCAGGGGCATCATTTCCCACATATCCTCCCACCCTTGATGACCTGCACCAATAACTCCCCCTTGCCATATTTGCTAAAAGAATATTCTCACCATTGTAGTTTTAACCACAGACCTACAAGTCCCCAGAGTTCACAAGTTCCTTCCACCAGCCCTCAACCATAGTTCCATGGGTATCCTACCAACCCCCCTACACCCTGCTCAATCCAACATTCCAGGAACATCAATCCCCCTCACATTCCTGCACCACTATTGCCCCCATGCATTGCTAAACTACCCCCTTCCACCTTATCATAGGTTATGCCCAGGCTGGGCATCAGCTCACCACACTTTCCTCCCTACTGTCCCCTAATAACCTATCTTCAGCCTGTAGCTCCGAGTCTCCTCAATTTGCTTGGGTCATATCAGTGAGCTTGTAATATATGTTCTTTAGTGACTGGCTTCCTTCACTCAACATAAGGTTTTCAACATTCATCCATATTGTCAATTCATCCATGTTTATTCATTCATCTGTTGATGGACACTTGCATTTCTTCTATCTTTGGGCATAAATAAATAATGCCAATATGAAAATTGGTGTGCATATATCTGTTTATGTCCCTACTTTCAATTCTGAATATATACCCAGAAATATGATTGCTGTACCATATGGCAGTTCGATAGTGAGCTTCCTGAGGAACCGCCAAACCATGCTCCACAATTGATGGATGTAGGATTACCAAATACCTGAAAGTAACTTGTTTCTCTCCTTGTTGCTAGGATACAAAGGAAGGAATCAGATGTAAATTAGAGGGTAATGAGATGCAACCCTCTCTTGGTGCCAAATTCTGTTTCTTGTGGTCAAGAACATCCTGTTGAAGCAATAAAGTATGAAAACCAGCTTCAACTAGTTAGCCGGACCTGCAGAGAAGAAGTCCCTGGCTGTCCTCACTTCAACTTGCTTAATTAACATAGTCAAATTCCCACTATGGCATGGGGTTTTCCGCCCTTTTTTTTGATCATGCAATATATCTGCAAGCATGATTTCCTGAACACAGTAAATATACAATTATATAACTAGCTATGTATGTTCACCCATATGTGTAAAAGCTAATGCATAATCAAAGCAAATGCTAAATAGGAACTTAGGTTTTTAACAAGAGTAAAACCTCATTAGAGGCAGTCAGGTCTGAGTTGCTTTAGACCTAACTTGTCTCCTACCTCTGCAGATGTAATAAATGTAGGTTTTGCTTAACTCTTTTGTTAAAGTCTTTTTCTCTACGTCTCTGGTTATCCCCAAAGGTCTAGTTTTGGGGCCTAACACAATGATTGCAACATTCTATATTCTCTCCAGCAGTGGATGATTGTTCCCTTTCCACCATATCCTCTCCAACACTTGTAATTCTCTGTTTTCTTAATAGCCACCAGTCTAATTGGCATAAAATGGTATCTCAATGTAGTTTTGATTTGCATTTCCCTAATAGCTAGTGATGTTGAGCATCTTTTCATGTGCTTTTTAGCCATTTGTACTTCCTTTTTTGGGGGGTGTCTATTCAAATATCTTGCTCATGTTAAAGCTCATTTTTATTTACAAGATGTAGGATTTCTTTATATATACTGGATATTGGCCCTTATCAAATAAGTGGTTACCAAATATTTTCTCCAACTGAGTAGGCTGCATTTTCACTTTCTATACAAGGGGTTGTTATCCTTTATTGTTCCACAGATCCCTCTGCCAGTCAGGTGAAAACCATGGACCCCTTACTAAGTCCACACTATACTGTATATTATTTAATACATATATCACACCCACATGATCATGTCCCCCTAAGAATAATGTTTTTTTTTAAATTTTCAGTTTGAAATTCACAAACCCCCTGAAATCTTCCCATAAACCTCTTGGGAGTCCATGCAGATCCAGTTAAGAATGTTTCTTTAACAAAAACCCCTTTGAAAGACAAAAGTTTTTAATTTTGTGTAGGTCCCATTTATCTATTTTATCATTTGTTGTTCCTGTTTTGGGTGTAAAGTTTATGAAACGATTTCCTTTTACAAGATCTCAGAGACATTTCCCTACATTACCTTTTTTTAAATTTCATTTTTTAAAAAATTTTAAAAGATACTTAGATTATACAAATGTCACATAAAAAATATATGGATTACCCATATGCCCTGCTTCCTACATCTCCCATAGTTTCCCACATTAACAACATCCTTCATTAGTGGGGTACATTCATTACAATTGATGACAACATTTTGGAGCACTGCCACTAAGCATGGATTATAATTTACATTGTAGTTTATGGCAAGGTAGGTAATGTCCTGCATCTGTCATTGTAATGTAATTCAGGAAAAATTCTAAGTGCAGAAAATGCCCCCATATTACACCTGCTTTTGCCTCTCCCTGCCCTCAGAACCTCCAGTGGCCACTACCTCCACATCATTGATATAATTTATTCCATTGCTAGAATCATAATGAGTCTATAGTAGAATACCAGTTAGTCTACTTTAGTCCATAGTTCATTCCCCAATCCTGAGGATTCTGGGATGGTGGTATCCACTCCACCTCTAATTGAGAGGGGGCTGCAATTCCAGAGGAACAATGGATGGGACTTTCTTGCTTGCAGTTGTAGACTCTCTCGGTTCCTTGGTATTGTAGTTGTTCACCGCCCCCTCCTTTTTAGTTGTCCTGGGTGAGAACAATGACCTGAAGAGTAGGCATTGCAAGTCTGTTGAGATTCAGGGCCCAGCTGGCACATGGACAGCCCAAAGATTTAAGTCTTTAATGTACACCTAACAACTCTAGTACTAAATAAAGGTTCAAATAGAAGGACAGAAGAGCCATGTATAGGGAAACCACAAATGAGTCCAACTGTTTCCCTCTGGGGAGCATAAATTCCAAAGTAGGGTCCACTGACAAGGTACCAAACTCCTGAGCTATCTGCCCTGACTATAGTGTTTGGATGTCTCCTAAGCCTTCAGAAGTTCCACTATTTGGGGTAGTATCTACTTTGGCAGTGAAATAGATCCTGCTGAGAAGTGCTTAAGCATAACCTTTGAATGACCTCCCATATCACTTTGAAGTCTCTTAGCCATATAAACACATTTGTTTTTAGCTTTCCCCTTTTTGGTCAAGGACTTTTTCCAGTTGCATTGTTACCTACATTATCTTTTAGGAACTTTATGGTCTTGGTTCATATATTTACATATTTCATCCATCTTGAGTTAACTTTTATATAGTGCATGAGATGGTGATCCTCACTTATTCTTTCCAATTTGGATACATTTTCTTTCCTTTCTTACTTAAGTCCTCAAGCAAGTACTTCTAACAAAATGTTAAATAAGAACTGTGACAGTTGGCATCCTTCCCTTATTCCAGATCTTAGAAGGAATGCCTTTAGTATTTTACCATTGAACATGATGCTAGCTGTGGGTTTTTTTATATATACCCTTCATCATGTTGAAGAAGTTTCATTCTATTCTTACCTTTTGATGTGTTTTTATCAAGAAAGAATTCTGTATTTTCTCAAATGCTTTTTCTGCATCAATAGAGATGATCATGTGTGTGGTTTTTTTTTTTTTTCTTTTAATCAGTTATTGGGGTGTATTACATTGATTATTTCATCCAACACTCCTTTTTCCCCCTTTCCCTTCTCTTCTCTCTCTGGGATGCCTATAATGTGTACGTTCATGCATTTCATTTTGTAATTCAATTCCTTGAGTCCCTGATAAATTTTATCTATTTTATTTATCTGTTCTACTATCTGTCTGATTTTAGATGTACTATCTTTGACGTCACTAATTCTTTCCTCTGCCTTTTCAAATCTGCTATGTGTTTCCAGCATATTTTAGATTTCTTGCATTTAGCCATTCATCACCATCAAATCTTTTCTATTTTTTAAGTATAGTTATGACTTCTTCAGTATGTCCCCCAATGTCTTCTTAATATCTTTATCTCTTCCTTGACTTCATTAAGCTGAATCATCATGATATTAATTTGGACATCCTTGATAAGTTGTTCTACATTCTGCCGCCACTCTTGTGTTTTATTTTGTACATTAGAGTGGGCCATGTCTTCCTTCCTCTTAGTGTAGCTTGCATTTTTTTGTTGGTGTCTGAGCATGTGTTTATCTTAATGGGTTTATTTAGATGGTTTGCTTTTCTTTCTATTCTAGGATTTTATTTTATTTTGTTTTGTGTAAAGTTCCTCTTTGACACTTGGTTTCACTTATTCTATATCCTTACAGTTGTCCATATTCCCATGAAAAAAGAGAATGACAGTAGAAAAGGAAAGAAAGAAGATAATAATAATATTTTAAAAGATAGAAAAGGAACCATAAAAGAACCAAGAACACAATATAAGAAATTGGAAATCATAAAAAACACAATGGAATAAGCATATAAAATGTGGAATAAAAAAATGAAACAAGGAAAACATAGAATAAAATAAGACTGGAAGGATGAGAAGAGGAAAAAAAAAAAAGAACACCAAAGAAGAGAAGGTGAAATGAAAGAAATTCAATGGAAGATGGAAAAATGAAAGAAAGAAAAGAAATGAAGAAAATACAGATTAAAAAAAAGGAAAAGAAAAAAAGGAAACAAAGAAAGAGAGAGAGAAAAAAAAAACTACCCAGGAAAAACAGGCTTCCCTCTTAAGCCCCTAGGGAACAACTCAGGCAGCCAGTACTCATCAATTACCCTGCTGTTTGCCCTCTTCAAATAAGGTGTCCATTTTTAAAGAATAAAATAAGGAATAAAATAAAATAATAAAATACATTAAAAAAAAACAGATTTGATAAGCATAAAACAAAGAAATCTCAGGCTGTATGTTCTCTGGCACAAGGTGGTGGCTGAAGACTGACAATCTGATGGACCACTCTCTGGATCCATTCTATTGGGAGATACTGGGAATTGAACCAGGGGCCTAGTATATGTGAGGCATTATTCCACAGAGTTATGTAGGCTTTGGAAATTTTATCTGGTTTTCTCTGGCCACTCTTCCTTCAAACAAGTTGTGCTTCTAAAAGTTTGCCAGTTATCTCTTCTGGCTTCCTTCTTTCCCTGGCTGCTTTGGTTTCTGGCTGCCTACTGACTCCCTGAACTAGTTCTTCTCTCTCCCTGGACAACTGGGTATGACAGCCTGCCTGATCAGATCCCTGCTCACCTCTCCCTTGGGCCCCTCAGTGATATCTGGGGTCTTTTTTGAGGTTCATACAGGACTCAGCTGGCCAAACACACTGAAGAGAATCTGCTTTCCATCAGACTTTTCTTTCTCCCAGGGAGGAGGACATTCTTTCCCCACTCAGTTGGCTGCAGTGACGCACGGGTTTTACCGAGGTTATTTTCCTTGAGGGTGGGGTATATGTGCCCTTCCAGTCACAGAGTTGAGTAACACATGGTTTTCATTTGACCTCTCTGTCTCTCCATCTTTCTCCTTCCTGGTTGATGTGCAGCACTCTCATGATCTGAACATCCCCAAAGCAATTCCCTTGGATAGCTTTTTGCCCTTCCTCTGCTCTTTTCGTGAGAGAGTTGAGCCCTGCCTACCTATTGCAATGCCATCTTCCTTATATAGTTTTAACAATCTAGCCTTTTTAAATGCATCTTATCAGGAACATTTTAAGAATATAATCTTAATACATTGATTTTACATAAATTTAAAGGCAATTTAAAATGAATTTGTTTCTTAATATGAGGTGATATCACAATTAAAACAAACAATTGTGTTGTGACAGTATTCTTTATTTTCACATTATTTCTTTTTGAATCTTAGTTTCTTTAGAAATTCTTATGACTAAAGGCAAAAAGGTTATTAAAATTTTTCTAAATACTATCTGAAACCTAGGTCATTCAGTTAATTGAGTCACTAACAAACAAAAATAAATGGAAACTATTTAACTACATATGTGTATTATGTATTACAATTTTTAAAAATCATGGAGAATTGATTTTAAAAAGTCATGATGGTTTTGATTATTTCCTATTTTATCATTATAGTTCCTCCCATATGAAAAATTTATGGCAATGATTTATTATACTAGTCTTAATGGTTTTCTCATGAATTTGATTATGTATTTAATATTTTAAGAACAATTACTCATTATGATTATATCAGTTTC
>JAQZBX010095133.1:0-11948 GCA_029593785.1 Cabassous unicinctus
CTCCAAGTAACAGGAAACTCTACTGGCCTTTCCCACAGGTTTTCGCTCAAGGTCTCAAGATAGCTGCTGTAAATTTGGCGATTGTATCTAATAGGAAAATAATTAGGGATAAGAGGGAAGGATGTGGATTGTTTCATCTGTCCCCTCCCCCCCCCCTTTTTTAATGTGGGGTTATTGTTTTGGTTAATAGGAAAAGTAAAATCTTTTCATAAGCTCTTCACCTGTACCCCTCCCCACCACCCCTGAAAACTTCTGCTTATATCCATTGGGCATTAGTCTATCACCTGCTATTTCTAGCCCTAAGGGGTCCTAGGAAAATCATTACTGTATTTGTTTGCCCTACCACTGCCTCCCAGTGATGGAAGTTGTTGAGAAGGTACCTGGGTATCCACAGCGGTTGATAATTTTCAGGCAAAACCCAACAGGGATGTTTTTTTTCCCTACCTGCTCTTTATGATCTGAGACACTTAAATCTCTAGGTGAAAATAGGTTTCAATCAAAGTTTCTTTTTTCTAATATATGATATGATTGCATTGTGTATAGCTAATAAAAGAAAATTAGTTTTCCAAATTTTTGCATAGAACATAAAGGTTGCTTGTCATGCCTGGGGAAGGTTGGAAATAATTTCAAGGTCAAACTGTATATACAAATCTATGTTTGGTACATTTTCCCTGTAATATAATTATTTAAAGCAAGATCTTTCAAAGATTCGCTTAATGTAGATTCCAACAAAACAAATCAAACATACATTTTTACTCTCATAATAACTAAAATGTGAGTAAATGGAAGGAAAACATTTTCCACTAGTATAATATTTTGTTCTTCCAATAAACACTGAATAGAATTAAACTTATTTGTTGAGAAAAACTAAACTTGATTAAAACAAAATATAATAAATAGAGCTGAGTTCCTGGGTGTTGGAGGGTGAGGGAGAGAGTGGTTAAGTGTCGAAGGGAAAATGTAAAAGGAAATTAAAAGGATATTGAGACAAAGACAAAGAGACAAAGTAAAGATGATAGAGATGAGGAAGACATTAAAGAAGAAAGAATAAAAGGATAAATTAACAGAAGAAGGAAAGAAAACTATTCAAAGAAGAAAAAGCATTTCAGAGTAACAAACTTGAAGGCTAGAAGGAACATCTAAATTTTATCTAATCAACCTCTTTTCGCTAGGAGTTTGAGCACTCTCTATAAAGCAAGTTGTTCAAATTCCCGTAATGTTCAATAACAGGCAGGAAATTCCATGTTAACAGATTGCTATCTAACAGACTACTTTGTATATCCCACACAAATGTTAGTTTACCTTCTTGTTAATTTACTGCTGACCAGGTTTAAACCATCACATAATATTGATAACCCTGTTCATAGAAAAGCAGACAATGATTATTCCACAATATCCAAAATTTGCAATGTCACCAGGATGTGCCTTTTGAATTTTGGAAAAATTAAATGCTATTATTTGATTGTGTATAATAATATATTATCGGAATCATCATTTGGAAATAAAGTGTTCTGTATTAGTGCATTTTCTACATAATGGAGGACTGCCACTTAATTGGCACAATTGGACAGAAATAAGCATTTTTCACAAAACATTTGTCTTCAAATGCTGTATGTGATTCCTCATTTTCTTTTACAGTAAAAACCTTTCCTTGATAAGTCAAAACCATTCTAAGACGAGCAATTATTGAAAGTGATGCCAACATTCCAGTGTCAGTTTGCATCTGTGACATCTATTGTTGCTCTGCCTGTCTCTTGTAACCTTCTTTCTCATTTTCTAATCTGCAGTGTTGGAGAAATATTATAATTGAAGTTGTTAGATTAGTGGGTAGATTAAGGAAATGAACTCTAATTGGTGTTCTAAGGTTTAGTCTTTCAAACAGCTATTTCTGCATCCCAGTATTTATTTTCTCCACTACTGTTATTCAAGACTGTGTTTAGAAATCCGGAGTAGAAGCAAGAACCAACTGTGCATGCTACTATATTTAAGTCTAATAAAAGCTAAAGAAATTATAGCGATTTGATTTGCATTGGAGAGAAAGCTATAAATGGTCAACAAAGCTTAATATCTGTTGCTTTGTCTGCAAATGACCATTGGATACAAATGAATCACACATTTTTACAATCAACTTTTGTTTTCTGAAGACCTATACATCAACAAATAAATGGACTCATTCAGGTTTATATTAACTCTCAGACTGTGTGCATCACTCTTTAAATTTCTTCTCTTATCAAATTGAAGTCTCACTGAATAGTCATATCTGATTAAGATGAGCCTAACTTAAGTATTGGCATTGTGGGTAATTCAATCTTAAGCTAAACTGTTGATGGTGAGGAAGATCGTTCCAGTGTATTCCAAATGTCTGCTCAGTGCCAATCACAAATGATCTTTGATTCTCACACCTTCTCACAGCAACCAGGTAATCAGATATAACTAAGAGGTAGTCATGTTAGATAGTACACATATGTGCAAAAGAAATAAGGTGGTATTACTTACTGTGCTTTAGCTACTGCTCAGAGAAAGAGCTTCCATTCAGTAGTTCATTTATTAAGACACACATTTGTGTGTCTTGGTAGGTGCCAGTCACTTTTCAGGAATGAATAAGGCATGCTAGCACTTACATAACTGGGAAAGGCTGAAATGGTCACCATTGTTTTTATATAAGTGTAAATAGATGTGCCTTCTTCTCAAATAATCCTAGTTTATTCTTAGGGAATTAAATAGCTTCTCAAATGTAGACTTTCAATCTGAAAATAGATGAGATTGGGTGCATTCAGGGTGGTATGACCATAGATCCAATATGAAAATAGGAAACTAATAAAAATAAAATAATAGAAAACATTGCTCCATTTATGCTTCATTAGATTAATTCACTTTTATATATATTGAGTTCAATAATTGGTATACAGTTCTACTACCCTGTCTCAGTTATTCATCTGGGCTCAAGCTTGACAGCACATTACCTGAAATTACTCTTTTGGGTGAAAAACTTTCTGAGTTGTGGTGGAGTTTCATACCTACTCCTTCAGGTGTGGACATTTAAAGAAACATTTAACGCTGTTTGCTTTTCTTAAGACTGTTTTATGTTCTTTTTACCTCAGTAACCTAATCCTTGAACCTAAACCTCTCCTATCTTGAGCTGCTCATTGTTTATGCCTTTTTTTTAAGTAAAATTAACCAACAAATTGCTCCCAAGTTTAGATATAATAGCCTTTGCTTAAGTCTGCAAATTGAACTGAAGCCTGAGAATCCTTTGCTTGCATGTTACACAGAAACCAAGTCCTGGTTCTTCTGTAAGTGATTCCTGAAATGCTGTTATAATGGATATCATTATTTTCTTTATATTTTAAATGTGATGATTTATTTTCAAATCTATTGAGTGTCGACTCTTTGCAATGCATGGTATTAATTAATGTTTAGATAAAGGTAAATTTAAGTTCTGAAATTCTTAATCCATTTTTTCTTTTTTGCCTTGTCTCTTGACCATTAAAAATAAGAATATTAGTCTTTGAGATTGGGGTGGCATTTCCATTTGTTTAGATAAAAGCAGAATATGCAAAATGGTTGTAAAGGCATCACAAAAGCCATGAAGTATTTTGTGTTGAAGGCATGTTTTAACAGGACATTTGAAGTTTCCCTGTTGAATAGTTCCTACAATAAAAGCCATGCCACTCAAACACAACAAGATTCTTCACACCTTCTAAAATTTATATCATGATCCAATTGATGGTTTATTTTAAGCAGCTAAAGTAATTTGGGCAGACCCTAGAAAGTGTATGGCATTATAACAGGACTTGTTCCAGATATAAAGTATTCAGATATTCACACTTACTACCCACATCAACAATAAGCAAGGTCAAATGTACTATTGGATAAGAGCTTACCAAATGACTATAACGCAGCAAGAATTTATTTGCTCTGATTTGTATGTACTGGGGAGAAACAAAGAATCCTAGACAGAATTAGAAAGAGCTTTATATGAATTATACTTCAAATAGCTGTTGTAGCAAATATGGAAATTGACATCTAGAGAGAGTAAGTGGAGAAAGAACCAAGATTAGAACTCAGGTCTTTCCATTTCCCCATTTTTCTTTAATTTTGTTCTGTAAATAAAGTTGTTCTAACAAACCAAAAGCCCAATGAAATCTAATTGAATTCAGTACTTTAAAGCAGATTCCATCTGATGGTAGTCTGAATTCTCAACGCAACTTATTTATTTGCTCGTTCACAAGCTGCCAACAAAACCAAGGCACACTAACCAGGTCGAGGGCACACAACACATTTAAAGGTGGTGGGTACCAGTCAGAGGAGGTTCTAAAGCCCAGAGCAGGTGCTGCTCTGGTTTCAGTGCAGTGGTGATGTGGTGTAAATCTAACACCACAGCATGGGCCATGGACCTGGGAGCAGAGAGCCCAGGTGTCAGCCTGCCTCACCGGATGCCTACCGAAACAGCATCTACATTGGGTTTTTATAGCAAGTGCCCCTCTGGCTGGCATCAAGCCAGTGTGTATCATATGCTTGCACAAATGTCTGGTTCTCACTTGTTACAAAAACAGGTTTTTCTCAATATGTGTACATTCTAATTGTGGTCAACATGTTTACAGTGTTGTTGTTTTTTTTCTGGGGGGGGATTCAAGATCATTTATGTGATTTCAATATATAATAACTATAAAAAATAAGTAGGTTCATTTAGTGTTTTGATCATGGAGACAAATTCCCATCCTCCCCCTTTAGACATATAATTCAACTATTTCATATATGCCAAAGGAAAATCTGCAACAGATATTGTGAAACAGGCAAGGATGACTTTATCAAAGCTGTATGCAATAGGGAAGAGAAAGACCAAAAGGCTATTGTGGTAGAGAAAGAGAGAGACCAGAAGGCTATCACAATAGGGAGAGCAAGAGGGCTCAACTCCCATGATGCAGAGAGCAGAAGAGCTTTTAGAGATTGGGATGAGCTAATGGAAGAGGACTGGAAGGGGAAGTCAAGCAATGGGATGTGTCCATTACATGATGTTCTCTCCTGAGTTTACTCTTGAAGGAGGTAGAAGTTGTTACATTTGAATACTCTAAGAGCCAGGGCGTGAGACTTCTGAGGCCTAGAGTCAGGAAGAAGTTTATTTAAGTTTGGAGAAGCTAAGGAGAAGTTAAGGCCCTTTGGACACAGATAGAATGGTTGGTGAATTTCTTAACCTATGCTATTTTTCCAGGCTTCCATGGCTAAGTTAAAATTCAACATTATCTATCTTTTTTTAAAGATTTATTAATTTACTTGGTCCATTTAAACCCCCCCCTTCCCCATTTTTGGCTGTTTTTGCGTGTGTGTCCATTCGCTGGGCAATTCTCTGTGTCTGTTTCATCTCTTCTCATCCTCCTCCTCCAGTCTTCACCAGGATTTGATCCTGGAGACCTCCAATGTAGGAGAGAGATGTTCTGCCACCTGTGCCACCTCGGCTCCTGGTTTTCGGAGCTTTCGGAGCATCGTGTCTTGTCTCTCTCATTTTACATCATCATCTTGCTGCATGGCGGCTCCGCGGCTCACTGGCACACACAGCCTGGCGGCTCCCGGGGCCTTGCGGCTCCCGGGGCCTGGCGGCTCACCGGTACACATAGCCTGGCAGCCCATGCGCCTCCTATATATATATATATTTATTTTACCGGGAGGTCCTGGGGAGCGAACCCAGGTCCCTCCATATGGCAGACGGACGCCCAACCATTTGAGCCACATCCGCCCCCCTATCTATCTAGATATCAATCATACATGTATATATAACACACACACATACATTTTTTGATTGTTTAGTTCTTTCTAAAAAACACTCAAAATATCAAGATCAATAATAGAATTCCCTGCTTAAAGAAAGTTTACACACTAGAGATAGAGAAACCAAGACTCAGGTAACTAAAATAAGAGGGAAATAGATAAATACCATAAAAGAATAGAATGATAGGGAGAGCTAATATTTTAAAACTAACCTGAAAATAGACAATTGTGATGACTTATTCTGAACTCCTGCTATTATTGACTTCTAGAAAAAAGCCCAATGCCTGCCTATACAAATATTGATACCAATTATTATCCCCAGAGCACTGATAGATGTCTACCATTCACACTTAATTAAATACTCTTGAAACTGTCAAAAAACAACATCCTGTGGTGGTCCTACAAAGAGAAAAGTTGAGGCAGATGGAGCCTTTATGCAATTCATGTTGATGGAGCACGTCATGACTAATAATCATAAGTGATAATGTAAATGGATATAACTCATTGTTAAATGTATCTTAAGGATACTGTCTTAGTTTGCCAGAGCTGTTATGATAAATACTACCCACTAGTTTGGTTAAAAAATAGGACTTACTGGTCTTCTACTATAGACATATTGTGATTCTAGCAATTGAAGAAATTACAACATTGATGTGGAGCCAGTGGCCACTGGAGGCTCTAAGGGAAGGGAGAGGGAAAAACACTTGTAATATGGGGGCTTTTTTGGGACTTGGGAATCGTCCTGAGTGATGTTGCAATAACAGATATAGGCCATTTTATATCATCACATAACATACAGAACTGTGTGGGAGAGAGTAGACTACAATGTGAACTACAGTCCGTGCTCAGTGGCGAAGCCCCAGGATGCGTTTATCAATTGCAATGAATGTGTCACACTAATGAAGGATGTTTATGTGGGAGGTGTGGGGAGTGGGGCATATGGGAATCCCTATATCTTTTGTTTGACATTTATGTAATCTAAGTATCTTTAAAAATATAAATTAAAAAAGCAAAAAACAAAACAGAAATTGATTTGATCAGTTTTGGAGGTTGAAAATCCAGAATTAAGGTGTCAGCAAGGCCTTATTTTCTCCAATGTCCATAGTATTCCAATGCTGGCAATCCTCCATGTGGTGTGCTTTCTCTCTGCTTCTACTTCTGCTTTCTGCTGACTGACTGCATCTCAATTCCCTTAGCTTATAGACTTCCGCCATATTGGATTTAGTCTGACCACACGGAACTAATAATAGCATCTATGAAGGTCTTATTTACAAATGGGTTTCACACCCACAGGATGAGGGTTGAGAACTTGAACCTTCTTTTGTGGGGAAATGGATGGGATTCACTCTCCAAACAGACACAAAGTATATATTTCTACCATTTATGATAATTATGTCTCTTAAAGAGAAAATCTAAAACATTTTTAAATAGCCCTTTTACTTCATTTTATTAGTCATTCTTATTTGGAAAATTTATATGCTAGTATTAGCATTCATTTGAGGCTAACTTGTAAACGAAACTCTTCAGCACTCTATATTCGATCCATTGAATCTGAATATTTGTCCACACTCATTAGCTATTTCATCAGTTACTGGCACTTTTCTTTGGCAAGAGCTTTATTTTTCCTATGGCTTGTATCATCAGAGGTACAACAGGCTTTTCCTGTGAGGCTTCATTCCAGCAACAGTCAATAACTACCAGACCAATTAAATCTTGGTAGGTAGCAAGTACATTTTTGCTTAGTTTTGTTTTGCTTTTTTAATTTTTTCTTCTATTCAATATTTTATGAGGAATAATACTTTCAGGGGAGGTGACTGCTGTTTTTATGACATAACTTCCCTTTCTACATAATTGAGTCTCCCAGGGCCATCTGACATCAGATAATGCCATTTAATATGCCATTGGATAGAAAGATCACTCATATGCATGCAAATAATTCTACATTTGAGATGCAAATTTCCCATATCTTCCAACCAAATGAGTATTATTTCCCCAATTGTAGTGTTACCAAAGATATTAAGGGATTATTTCTTATTTTTATCTGTTAATACTTTTTCTCATATGTCAAAATCTGATCCTCATTTGGCTCCTTATATGAAAGTTTTAATTCTCTAGCACAGTATTATTGGTGTTAATATTTAGGCAGTTGCAGGCTGGTCTCTGTTCCCCATGTATTGATATTGCTGACTACAAAGCTGCGAATGTTAGTGCTTTGCTGTGATGAACCAACCATGTTGCTATTTGTACTGCATTCATTCTTTCACTCAACAAGTATTATGGAGCCCTATGATGTGGACACTCTTCTAGGTATTTGCAATGTGGTGGTTTGGAGCTGTGGGTACCCCAGAAAAAATCTGTTCTTAAGCCTAGTCCATTCCTGCGGTTGTGAACACATTTTGAGTAAGATCTTTTTTTGATGAGTTTACTCCAGTTAAGGTGTGGCCAACTTTATTCAGGATGATTTTTAATTCTATTAGTGAGGTCCTTCATAAGCAGAATTTAACTCAGACAGAAAACCCACAAGGCATAGCCAGAAGCTGAAATTCAGCATAACCCATAAGAAAAGGGAGAGCCCAAGAGAGGCCACATGTGAATTTCCCTGTTACAGAGGACCCAAGGACCAAGAATTGTTGACAGTCAGCCCTAGAAGGCAAGTCTTTGGGAAGAAATCATCACCGTGATAATAGCTTGATTTGAGTTTTCTTTTACCCTCAAAACCATGAAGAAATAAATTCTCTTTGTTTAAGCTGAACCATCGCATGGTATTTGCTTGAGCAGTTAAGGAAACTAAAACAGATTTTGGTACCAGGAAAATTGGGTGCTGCTATTGCAAATGTCAAAAATGTGGAAACAGCTTTGGAATTGGATTAGGAGTAGAGGCTGGAAAAATTGTGAGGTGCTTGACAGACAAAGCCTACATTGCTTTGAAGATATTATTGGTACAAATGTGGATATTAAATTATTTCCAAGGAGGCCTTAGAAGAAAATGATGAATACATTATGGAAAACAGGAGGAGAGGTTATCCTTATTTTAAAGTGGCAGAGAATGTGGCAAAATTGAGTTCTGATGTTGAATGGAAGACAGAACTTGCAGGAGATGAATTTGGGGATTTGACTGAGGAAATTTCTAAGCAAAGTATGGAAAATGCAGCCTGATTTCTCCTTGAGGCTTTTCATAAAATGCTGGAAGAAAGAGATAAGCTGAAGACCAAACTCTTGAGCACAAAGAAACTGGAAATTGATGGTTTGGGAAATTCCAAGCCAATCCAGAGAGTGTGCACTGAGACTAGAGCCAGAAGTAGCTCTATCAGTGCCATCCCTGAGCTTCCAGAAGGCGAGTCTCTAGAGAATTGGGCTACATGAGGGTTTAACTGAGCATGAATCAAGTCAGCCAATTCTGTGGAATTCAGGACTGGAAATGCAGTTAGGCAGGAAAGCCTATGGAAAATTCTACTGTTTGATAACTTGGACCCCTGTAAACTGTATGAAAACCTGACAAACGTTTCGCAAAATTTTTATGAGTGAAACCACTGCCAGCCTGGAATGAAAAGGGCGAATAAGTGATAAATTGAAGGAAGAATGACTTCAAGGGCAAAACCATAGAAGCTGAGATCTGTAGTGAAAATATTACTCGGGACAAGAGAGTGGGCCTTCCCATATTTGAAGAAAGTACAGGTCTGCCCTGCACTTGGAGGGGGTGGGCTTTCCGCCCCATTGTTCATGAAGAGTGCTGCCACCCAATGCTAGGGATGGTGGGGCCTGTGTCCTGGCAATCATGTAAAGTATGGCTTTTACCCCAGTGCTTGGAGAGGATGGGGTCTTTGCCTCTGGTTTGCGGAAAGGCTGGCTGTTACCCCAACACTTAAGAGAGTGCAGGGCCTGTGCCCCAGTGTTGGGGGAGAATATGGCTGCTGTGCAAGTACTTGGAAGGGGTTGAGCTGTCACTCCATCAGGACCAGAGGACAAAATATCAATCTAAACATAACTCTCAGACCTTCAAATCGAATGGAGCTTGCCCTGCTGCATTTTAAAATTGTTTTGGGCCTGTAACCTGTTTTCCTTCCAGTTTCTCCCTGTTGGAATGAAAGTATCTATCCAATGCCTATCTCTCCTTATATATTGAAAGCAGATAACATATTTTCTAGGTTTCATTGGTCCACAGACAGAGGCGAATTGTCAGGACAGACTGTACCTATAACCTATTTTGATGAAACTTTGTACTTAGGATTGTTACAGAAATGACTTCAGGCTTTCAGGATGTTGTAATGGAATTAATGTAGTTTGCATGTAGAAAGAATATGTCTTTTTGGGGTCTAGATAGTGCAGTCTGTTTGTTTGGAGCTGTGTGTACCCCGGGCAAACATGTTCTTAAACTTGGTCCATTCCTATATGTGTGAATCCATTGTGAGTAGGACTTTTTGAAGAAGTTACTTCAGTTAAGGTGTGGCCTACATCATTCAGGATGGGTCTTAATCCTACTACTGGAGTCTTTTATAAGTGGAATGAAACTCAGGCAGATAGAAAAGTCACAGGGAGCAGCCAGAAGCTGAAATTCAACATAACCCAGAAGAGTAGGGAAAGGCCAGGTGTGGTCGCCATGGGCATTGTCATGTGACAAAGGAGCTGAGGACCGAAGATCATGGGCAGCCAGCCCCAGAACAATAGTCTTCAGGAAGAAAACATCCCTTGATGATGCCCTGATTTGGACTTTCTTTCAGCCTCAAATCCCTGAGCTAATGAATTCCCATTATTTGAGCCAAGGCATTGCACAATATTTGCTTGAGTAGCCAAGGAAACTAAAGCAGGAATCATGAAAATTAAAAGATAGATGAGATGGAATACCTTCTACCTTGGAGGTTTCATTCAGTTCTACATATACTTTATATTGACTATTTCTATTTCTCTTTATGTGGGGAACATTATTTACTACAGGTAAGGCATTTTAAACACCATTTTTATTGATGTTTTGCACATATTACACACCAGACAAACATCTTTTGATGAAATAATACTACTAGCAATTCAAACTTGGCCATCCAGATCCTTGCAATCCAGGATTTGCTATTGATCTGAATAATCCTTCTTTTATCTTTGGTTTCCTCATTTAGAATTTGTGATTTCCTAAATTAAAATAGTAAGGACAAAAATACTCTGTGATATTTTGAAACTGAAGAAATTGAAGAGAACTCAGAATTCTTAGAGAATGATCTAGACTCCGTAACATATATTTTGAGTTCTGCAACAAGCTTTTGGCTGTAACAATTTTGGCCATTTTTCACATAAAAGCTGTTTGTGTTTTTAAATTAAGATGAAATGATTTCATTTTGATTGCTTTCTCTGTATGATTCTAATGCCTTCCTTGGAATTCAGTACACACACTCATTTATGTGTCTCCCTTCCCACCTTCACATCATTCCTGCACACATATTATGTGTACACACAGCACCCAGACACACAGTGACATTGACAGTCTAGTTTAAATACTGATTCTGGTACTTCTTAAGTCAATATAAATGAATTAAAACATAGTTGGGTTTTCATCTCCATTTTAATATTCATTTTACCAACTATTAACAACATAAATAACTATAATTTCTTTTAACGTTATAAAAAGCTTTCTTTAGCATCATAAAGCTATATGTGCTATTTGATCTGCATATTTACACTTAACAGCACATTTCCTACAGAAATTCCAATAAAAACTATTTCTTCCCTAGGATTTAAAGATATTACAAAGGGAACTTTTAAAAAGAAATTGTACATATGATTTACCATAGTGGTATTACTGAAAATTAATAGAATACTTTAAAAACTACAATCAGAACACTTCAAAAAAAAAAAAAGGACTTTTATTTCTTCATTCCATACTTTTTATAAGCCTTTACAACAACAGTGGTCAGCTTAAAATTACTTACCTTTGGCTATCCATTTAGAGAGAAATAGGAAAGCCTCACATAGAGATTACAGATTTGGAAGTAAAGCAATCAGAGTTTTCTTCCAATTTCTACAACCAACTTGGTCAGAGATTAACCTTGACCAAATCACTAAAATTCTTGTACATCAAATTCTAAATTGTAATAACATTTAATTTTCCTGTTGTGAGAACAAACAAAATGAGAAGAAAACAATTTCAATTTTTAAAAGGAAGATCTATTGAGCTATTTTCTGCTAAAAAAAAAAAA
>JAQZBX010095134.1:0-11948 GCA_029593785.1 Cabassous unicinctus
TACAAATATTGGTATGTATTGTGAAAAATCTGATTTTTACCCACGATAAAAAATTAAAAAAAAGAAGTAATAGAACTTTTTCTCTCATCCCCAAACAGAAAGGTTCCCTGAGGGTATTATTCAATAAGAAATAGTAAAAAGAACAGAACAACTCAGACATGTGCTAGACACAAAAGGAAAGGTAGCAATGAGTAACAAGAAACACATAAATGTACTAAAATATATGGAGTATTTCTAATGCTCCCCAGGCAGTGTGATGAGTATTTTGCTTGCATTATTTTATTTAACTCCTGTGAGATAGACAGTGTTATTATCCTTTTTTGGCTGATAGGAAATGTGAAGTACAAAAGATTAGCTTGCCATATGAAATAACTAGAATAAGTAAATTCTTAGAGACAGAACGTCGATTGCAGACTATCAGGGGCTGGGGAGTTTTTGCTTAATGAGTGCAGATTTTTTATTTGAGGTGATGAAAATATAGTACAATATTGTGAATGTAATAACTATTACTGAATTTTACCCTTGAAAGTGGTTAGTTTGGGAAATTTTGAGTTGTATATATGTTACTAAAATAAATTTAAAACAATTAGCTTTCCCAATGTCCCAAAGTTAATCTCAATTTATACACAAGAAATGTACTTCATATTCTCTTAACATTTAAGATCATTTTGAATGACACTCTCAATTAAAATATGAGAGAATTAATACACAGAGAACTTGATGTTCTAATTCTCAGAGCTTCAGTGACACTCTAAGAATATATTTTGTCATATATATCTCCTGAAGTGTAAACATAATAACAGTTGCTGAAAATTGTCTTTTCTAGAACTCACATCGCCTCATCAGTGTTATTAATGAATCTGGTGCTGTCAGTTACATGTTTCCATCCCCCATCTCTTCTGGCAAAGACAATCCCTACCTCATTGCAATATATCTTCTGCTACTGAGATTTTGCAGTGAACCCTCTAACGCAGAAATTCTTGACATGAGTTTTCATTTTCTGTGATTTCCTGCAAGTAGTCGTGGAATTTCTGGAGATCTAAGTGTTTCAAAAAGGCTTAAAATTTTTACTGCTGCTTATGTTACTCCTAATGTCTCATAGATCTTCTAAGAATAAAAATGGACTAAGCATTCATTCAGTATATATATTTAACCACCCAGTGCTCTTGGAACTCTGGGTTGATGGGTAGTTAGGGAAGTTAACAGGATTGTGACTTTTTCTTCCTGTCAGTAAGCCAAATGGACAACACCCTTTACACCTTTTCCTTACCTTTTTTAACTGCTTGAATTCTCTTGGCTTGTTCCTGTTCATTGCCTAATTCACCACCAAAAAAGCAAAAACAGAAAAAAAAATTCTCTTTGTAGAGAACACACTAACTCTAATTCTTGCAGGTTAAGCAGTTGGCTTAGTAAGAATGTACCTTAGAGGAGGTCGTCCATTTTGCGAAGGAAACCCTTTACACTTTCTCAGGCTTAAGAAAGTTATTCTGCATTTCTACATGCAGTGGAAATGTCTTCTTAGTTATTTTTTATTTTTCTTTAAAGACAAATAGAATAGCCCAATTTGTTACATCAGGGTAAAATACATTTCAAAATTTAGAGTAGGTCACTGTAGTGCAACTGTAATATTGACCACAGTTATTTCTAATTGTAGGGTCTCTATAATGGGCTCTGGAGGAAACATCCTGACTTATTATAAATAGAGTTCATATCTTGTTGTTTGGTCTCTGGTCACTACATCCCTGGTGTCATTTCATTGTAGTCAACTAATTGCTTCCTTATGAACTAAGAAGTTCACCTTATTTTTCACCTATCTCTCCTGCAACTTTGGGACACCTGGACCCAGTCCCACATTCCCAACCACCTTCTTCGGTCTCCTCTGGCAGCTAGTGGTTTGGTGTCCTTGGAGGGAATTGAAAGAATCCACAAAATAGCTGCTTCACTCAACCTCTGACCCCACCATCCAGAAGGAATGTGTTACTATAAGTAATTAATGTGATCTGAGTTATGGAAATGGGTCTCAGTGCAAGAGGGAGATGGAAAGAAGCAGAGCTGTCTTGATTGGAGTCGTGGTGCTGTGGGTTACAGATTATTTGGCTCACTGACTATATCTTTATGTATCTCCACATTTTCATTTTTAAGTGGCAATTGTAATGCCTACCTCAAGGGTGGCTGTGGAGGTAAAATAAAATAATGAATGTGAATTCCTGAGCCCAATGCCTGGAATATATAGATGAGTAATCCACTACCACATTCTTCCTTACACTCCAGAATAAGAAATAGATATCAGTTTTTATAGCTTAGATTCTGACTTTTATCATTTAAATTATCTATACCACTTTGAGGAGATGTTCACTTCAATTTACCTCTCGGTACAATGCAATTAACGCAATTTATGGTACATGCTAGGGAAAACAAATACTTAAAAGATGTGCTGTTTCCTCTCATGCAATTCAGAAAATTGAATTATGATGCATTATTTTGGTTAAAATTTTATCTTTTGTTTTTGGTTTGTTTGTTTCTTTTTGGTACCCTAGAGGAAGAATATAGTATGTTCCTATCAACACAAAATCTGAAACATAATGGGCATACATTGAAGATTTATTTGATAAATAAACTCTCATCTTAAGTGTGAATTGGTTGCTTTATGAGTGCAGAATGTTATAAATTAAATCAGATTGAGATTTGTACAGTGGGAGTGTGTGTTGGGGTTGGAAAAAAGGTCACATGGCACTAAGAGATCCCTGGTAGGGACACAGAATATAAAAACCTTGGCAGAATACTTGAAAGTCTTGTGGGGATATGGGCAATTCTTTCTTGTTAGTTTGTGCTCAAAGTGGTAGAATGAGACCATGGGCCATAGGGGAATAATTAGATTGTGTGCAAGATAAGTGGTAGGGCCTGGCCAGCCCCAACCTATGAGGCAGGACACCTCAGAGAGTTCCAGAATAAGCAGACAACCCATTTCCAATCTGAAGTTGAGTGTCATTCAAAGAGGCATGAGATATGTGATGCTATATCCTCCTTCCACTAGGATGGGGACCATGAGAAATAGGTATACAATGCAATCTCCATGGAGAATTCTGAGAATTCACATGGTATTCAGCCTTGCAATGCCATAAGAGATACACCATTGAAAGTTAGGTTGAAATGGACTCTTCTTAGATGCAAAGGGTCTTTAAAGCTAAATTATTGAGCAACTAATAAAGACAATGCTGACTAATAAAGACATGACCTCCACTCTAAAGAAGCTTGAAAACAGTCGGTGTAAAGAATGAGGCAGTATTTTGAATGATGGAGAAAACCGATTCAGCCAATCTTCTCCTTGGTCATGAGTAGAGAAGACTACGAATGAGTAATAATAGCAACTAATATTAATTGAGCATGCACTACTTGACAAGTGCCCTCCTAACATATGTATTTTCCAATTTTTATGAAGTATTTCCATCACAGATGAGTAAACTGGGTCCCTGAGAAGTAACCCAACTCATCCAAATAACTAATACAGTTCAGAACTAGGATTCAAACACAATTTTTTCCAGACACCAGAATATGCATTGCTACCATTTTGTGTTTCTGCATCTCAAAAGTAATTAAGAGTTTGTTAAAAATGTCCTTCTGCATTAAATATGGATGACACATAAAGTACAATAATGTATAATGGTTGTTTGATGTCCTAAAAAGAGCAGGATGACCATATTGAATATTTGGAAGTCCACATGGGACTTTCAGGTATTCCGCTAGTTATATATGTTCTGATAGAATTATCTAAGTCTTGTGCTTGCTTCAGCAGCATATATACTAAAATTGGAATGTTACAGAGAAGATAAGCATGGCCCCTGTGCAAGGATATATGCAAATTCATGAAGTGTCCATATTTTTTAAAAACAAACAAACAAACAAACAAAAACAAAAAAGAATGATCTAAGTCTTAAATCTACCTCCATTTTACACATAAGCACATTTTACCTATAAACATGGTGTATTGTTTCATGGACTTTACATATAACAAACTAGCCACACATGTAGCTCTTGGGTAACTCAAGGAAGAAAAATGGCTCAGAGTTTTACAAAGAGCTGTTCATCATTTTGTAACTAATATCATGAGTAAGAATGTTGCAAGAATGGATGAGGTATCTAGATAATGCACGTTTATCAGTCTGGATATTTATTTGTCACATCTGTGGAGATTTTGCATATCTGTGCAAGTAGTCATGCCTGACCAATTAGTTATTAAAATACATTTTTATTATAAATTACTTTCTTTAGCCAGTGTAAGATGTGGCTACAATTTAACACACCATGTGTAAATAAAAACTACATGTAAAAAGAGAGAATTAGTAAATTAGCAAAACATAAAATTAACCTGTCTGGACATGGAAAAGCTCATTAATTCTCTCTCACTTCCTTTGAAGATTCAGTTGGATCACATATGTGAAAGTGTCCCATAGACTCCCTAGGGGAAGAAAGGTCTCAAGAGTTGTCATTTTCCTGACCCTGACTAAGG
Organism: Cabassous unicinctus; assembly: GCA_029593785.1. Taxonomy (NCBI): domain Eukaryota; kingdom Metazoa; phylum Chordata; class Mammalia; order Cingulata; family Chlamyphoridae; genus Cabassous; species Cabassous unicinctus. Next base: position 4,508 of record JAQZBX010095134.1, read on the forward strand.
AACTATGCTTTCAGACAAGATCAAATCTGATTAATTTGTTTTGTAATTTTAAATTTCAAACACATGCCACATAGGTGAGATTAAATACATTTTAAATATGGTCGCTCCATGAGACTTAGAAAGTATTATCTGATTTGAAAGGGTTTTTAGGCATCAGCAAAATATCTTTTTCAGTGATCCCCTAATCACACCCTCAAAACAATCAATGCCAAGCTCATGACTGACAGTCCTTAACATAGTGTCCGAAAATAATTTCCCCGTGTTTCCTTCTTTCATCATTAAGATCAAAGGAAAAGGGTGCAATTCCTTACGGGTTGACAGGTAATCAAAGCTCTGAGTCTCTTGTGAGTGCAGAAAGCATTTCAACATGTTTCTTCTTGGGATTGAATGTTACTCAGACTTAAAAACTTCCCCCCCACAGGAATGAGGGAGGGATGAGCCAATAGCTCTGAGACAACTACCAAAGCATTTTACCATCTTTGGATTCTTAGAATATTTCTTCAGTAGAACCAATCAAGAGAAGAGGGGACATTCAACTTCTCATCAACAGGTAGAAAATATGCAGTCACAAGTCAGTATCTGGGACAGAAAAAGAAAGAGAAGTGACCTTTGGGAAGGGGCACATTGCACCACCGAGTGCTCCTTTGAGCATGGGTTCTGCTTGGTGCTGGGTCCATGCCATTTTAAAACTTCAGAAGACACAAGCCATAGCTTTGACTTTTAGGAATTGTGCAATAGGTTTGGAGTCAGAGAATGCTGGAATTCAAATGTTTTGTATAGTCAAAGAGTCTGTATTCTCCACCCCATCCATTTCCCAGATAAGGAAGCTGTATCCAATGCAGCAATTAAAAAACGACACAATGTGTTAGTGGCAGAAAGAGGAACTGCAGACTAAACCTCCAGACTCTTACCATAGTATTCTCCTATAACCATGCAAAAGCAGGTAATACATAGAATTTATGAAATATATTTGACCTGTGTTTATCTTTATAAAATAATACTTTTGTCTTCCATTAAATATTTGAGTTTACTTTTAAGTATGGAATTTATTTATTTTCTCCCACTTCTACAATTTCTTAAACAATCATATCAGCTAAATTTTAGCTACATATATTAATCAGGAAATTGTGAATATTTTATTTTGCAAAGTCCTGGTTCTGAGTTTAATAGTCTCATCTCTACTTACTTAATCACTTAATGGAAGTGCTGTAGAGCTAATACCACCTCTTTCCTAAGGGTAAGTCTTCTCATGATACCACTATGGCATAAGCATTAAACTTCTTTTATCTAGGAGATTTGAGACTACATTTGTCTACTGCATCAGAAATCTATACAGATGCACAATGGCCAAGAGCACTAAGCAACTGGCAAATGCCAGTCACTGAATTCAGCACTTTGCATTTAGTCTAACCAATTTTTCATAAAGTTATTGAAGTAGTCATTATTAAACTTATTTAATAGGTAGAAAGCATAGATTCCCAAAAGGTAAGTAATATTCTAGAAATCAGTAAGGAAAAATCACAGACTTGATTTGACTGTCCAATAGAGTAACAAGGAGGATGTTTTATGATTGGTGAAGCACCTTCTCATTCACTGCCTCATTGAGCCAGCATATGGAATCTATAAGGGAGGAAAGAATGATTTTATAATCACATTTTCCAACTGAGGGAAATTAATTGGCCAGCATACACCCAGTTCAGTTGTGTAGCAGAGCCCTGACTCCTGGGGCTGTTTCTTACCAGGCATCTCATACATCTCTCACTGCTGCAGCTATAACCCCTACATGATTAATATCGATATTTGGGTGTCTTTCCTCATCTATTCAGTGATGAGTTTGGATGAACTGTCATTCTATGTTTAACAATAGGGTTATTTTCTTTTCCTCTATAATAGAAAAAGAAGCTGACAATTGGAGAACAATCATAGCCTCTTTTTCTCTGATGTATCATTTTCACATTCTTGTGTGAGGCAGTGGGAGAAAGAGGAATCAACTGAGAATGGTATGGGAAATTGGCAGTCCCAGATTCAATGATTGACTCTTCAACTAACTTATTGCATGACATTTCAAGTCCTCTTAGTCTGTCAAGTCTTTGTTTCCTCAATGACCTAACCTATAAAAGGATATATGTATTTACAGTAGTGAGAATGAAGCTGAACTGGACTAGGGACAAGTACTTTGTTCTTTTTCAACAGCTTTTTGAGCTATAATGAACATACAGTAAATTGTACATATTTAATGTGCACAGTTTAAGTTTTCATATATGAATACATCCATGAAACCATCACTAAAATCAAGGTAGTGAAGTTGCCCATCACTGCAACAAGTTTCCTCATGCTTCTTTGTGTAATCTTTCCCTCCTGTTCCCCCACACTCAGCCCGCACCCCCCAGCAACCATTTTGTGCTTTCTGTCATTATAAAGAAGCTTACATTTTCTATTTTATAACTGTAATCCTATAATATATACACCTTTATGTCTGAATTTTTCAATCAGCATACTTGTTTTGAGAGTTCTTCTGCATCCAGCATCTGCATCCTTGTCAATACTTGATATGGTCAATCTTTCTTAACTTAGTGATTCTAATAGCTGTGTAGTGATCATTGTGCTTGACTTTGAATTACCTTAATAACTAATGATGTTGAGCATCTTCTCATGTGCTTACTTGCCAAACATATGTTCTTTGGTTAAATGTCTGTTAAAATCTTCACCCATTCTAATTAGGTTGTTGATTTTCTTATTATTCAGAGTTGATATATATATTTCAGGTCGTTTATCAGAATATGCTTTCTCCCAGACTCTTTTCATTTGCTGTCTCTTATTTGACATAATATACACATTCATAACATATTAAGAATAAGTTGAACAGGAATAAATGCAAATTGGAAACAATAAGTTTTTGGACCAATACATGGTATTAATTATTCATCATTAGAGCCGCTTATTTGTTAAGGCTAATTATATTCTATGTATAAATTGAAAGATGAGGGCCTTACTTCCATCCACCCTATGACTTAAAGTAACCCGTTATAAATGTCCAAACTCCCATGAAAGCCATATTTGAATGTTTCTCTACTTTCTCTTCCTTTGTAAGCAGATCCAAACCATCAGACAATAGAACTTTCCACATATCCTTCTTGGATAATTGTATTTCCAATCCTAACTTCCACTGAACTGTATCCATGTTCAGCCTTCTGTTTAACAAAGGGTTGTTCGGCTAAATGCTCACATGGAGCCCTGTCCTCCGGGGACCCATTTCCTGAAAATTCAGGGGGGGGGGGTCCCTGATAGAGCTGCTTTGGCCCTAGTCTCAGAGGACACCATCTGGATAAGCTCAGAATTTCCCAAACATTCAGTTTCTAGTTTCTTTGAGCTGAAGAGTTCGCTTCTCAGTTTATCCTTTTCCTCTTGCATTTTACTATAAGCTGCCAAGAGAAGCCAGGTGGTAACCTCTGGACTTAGCTTAGAAATCTCCTCAGCTAACTATCCAAGTTCATTGCTTACAAGTTCCACTTTCAATCTGTTATCAGAGCACAGTTTTTCCAATTTCCTTGTCACTTTATAAATTTCCAATTTCTGGTCACACATGCATCAATTATTTCTAAGCCCTCATTGGAAGTACCTTTAATGTCCATATTTTCACCAACAGTCTCCTCAAAGCAATCCAGGGTTTTTCTATCAAACACCTCACAGTTCTTCCAGCCTCTACCAATTATTTAATTCTAAAGCTGTCCAAACCCTTCCCTTATTTCAAATACCAACTTAAATACCCCTTGTCAAAAATACCACTCTCTGATCTACTGGACTGGTAAAAAAACTGTCTCCTTTGAATAGCAAAATCACTTCATTTGTAAATTCTTTTATAGTTGTGTGTGTCAAGATTATAGTCATGCATGTGTAAATACATTACAAGAAGATGCTATATATCTGGGTTTCCCTTATCATAACAGTGAACTCATAATGGACTCTTGATATATGTTTGTGAAAAGAAGATGAGAAGTAGTGTGTGTTGAGTATACTGTTTCAAAAAGCTAAAAACACTGCACAACTGCACAGCAACCTGAGGGACATACTAAGGGACTATACAGCTGAGCTCTGGAAGTAGCTGTGTTGTATTCTCTGTGTTTAATTCTGTTGGAACAGGTGGAAATGAAAACACCCTTCTTCACCAGCCCTGGCTTTAGCAGACTGAACCAGGAGCCCATAACAAAAATCAACATTGTGAACGGCATCTATGGGCAACATCTGAAATTCCACATTTCCAGATTCATCCCCAGACATTTCCTTCCACATCTCACCTTCCAGATTTCCAAGACATCTGAAATCAAATGCACCATTCTTTTTATTCCTTTGCCACAAACTTCTGTTTCATGTTTCAAATTAAGTGACACTTTGATCTAGTCTGCTTAAACTGATCAAGCAGATAACATGAAATATGCTGGTTTTAAATGGGGAATTTATTGGTTTAGAAGCTTACATTCTGGGGCTATGAAAATGTCACAATCAAGACATCATCAGGATGTCTTGAAGACTGGCTACCAGCAACCCTGAACTTCTCTTTCACATGGCAAGGCACATGGTGGCATCTGCTTGTCTCTCTCTTCTTCTCCAGGTTTCATTGTTTCTAGCTTATTGCTTCCATGGCTTTTTTCTCCCTTCCTCTGAATTTCATTCTCTTATAAATGACTTCAGTTAGAGGATTACGATCCACCTGAATGAGGTCTTAAGGTAAGACCTTAATTTAAGTTTCTAATTGCCAAAAGATCTTACTTACATTAGGTCTACACCCACAGGAATAGATCAACTTCAAGAACAAATTTTTATTAGGTACATTCAACTACAAACCATCACACACATCTTTTATGAATTATTGCTGGACTAACTCTCCAGGGTTTTCTCACATGAAAAATGGTACTAATAATACCTACTTCATGAATTTACTGTGAAGACTAAGCAAGATAATGTTACCATGGCCAGTTGTCCCTCTTGCCCAGGGAAGTTCTGGTTTTTACTCACTGTCATGGATTAATTGTGAATATTGCTACCTTTCATTCCCAAAAGTGCCCTAGTTCAGATGAAAACATATAGGAACCACCTAAGTGATATGATTAAGTACTTCAGGGCTTCATAATTGGAAGTTCTTTGTGCAAGAAAAGTACTGTGCATACAATTATGCTCTAACACTATTAGGACTGAACCATGCCTCACACAAAAACATGTTAAAGTCCTATTACTCAGTCCTATGGATATGAACCCATTTGTAAATATGATCCCTGGTGATGTTTTTACTCAAGGGGAGGCCAATCAGAATTAGGGTGGACCTTAATCCAACATGACTGGAATCCTTATAAGAAGAGGAAATTTGGAAACAGTAGGAGGAGAGAGACAGGAAGAGAGACTACTATGAAATAAAGGCAGAAACAGTTACAGATTGCTGGCAAGCCACCACCAGAATGCTACAGACTTTAAAGAAAGCATAATCCCACTGACACTTTAATTTATTTCTAGCTTTCAAAATTGAGACAATAAATTCCGGCTGTTTAAGCCAACTAGTCTGTGGTATTTTTGTACAGCAGGCACGGAAAACTAAGACAAACACTAAAACATATGCATCTTAATGTAATCACTCCATCAGTCAATTCTGATAATTTGAGATAGGTTCATTTTTTTATCCTCGATCCTGGAATATAATAAGTAATCAACATATGTTCATTGAACAAAAAATGACCATGTCCTGCTGTATAAGAGAACTATTAAAAGCTAATCTCACTTTAGCACTTTATTTCTTCTTACAGCTGAGTAATATTCCATTGTATGTATGTACCACATTTTGTTAATCCATTCATCTCTTCATAGGCACCTGGTTGATTTCAACTTTTGGCAATAGTGAACAATGTCACTCTGAACATTGGTGTGCACATGTCTGTTCGTGTCTTTGCTTTCAATTCCTCAGGGTAAGATGAGTAGTACATGACCTCATTGATATGAATTAATGAAATTCAGCAATCTCAGAGAGCTATTGTCCATAAGATAGCTTTATAAGAAATAGAAAAAGAAGCAAAGTTTGTGAGCCATCACCCATATGGATGTAATCTATGGTAAAGTGAAAGAGTGTAGTTGTGTTTTGAAGGGATAGGACAGGAAGGTAGTGATATTATTGGGTTGGGAAGTGCAGGGTTGACAGGTGGGTAGATTGGGAAGGATGCATCAGAAGGTCCAGCATACTGGGGGTAGGGTAAGTGTGAGACCATGTGAACACTGGAGATTTGCAGGTTAGAGGTTGAAATTACAGAGTTGGGAATGCTCTTATGGCAAAATGGCAAGGAAGGGACACTAGATTAGGGGATTGGTTGGTGGGGCATTTGGGACAAGGCACCCTAGAGAGGGCTTCTTGGGAGTGTGTGAGTGTTCATTCTGTCATAATGTGTTGTATCAGTGGATGGAGACCCACATAATGAGCAGAAAAGAGTTGGACTCCTATCTTTAGGAGGACCGATTTGTTCAGAGATAGACAGGCAGGAGTCTCTCAAGAGCAAGGACAGTTCCTAATAGGGGAGGACAAACCACTGTGTCAAGACCTATTGTTGCATGTAACTATGAATCTTACCATCCAATGAGTCAAGCCAGGGGGTCGTCATGGGCCCCGGGAGGATGGGGTGGGAGGAACAGAATAGATCAAACAGGGGGTATTTAGTGCTCAATAGAATTGTTTTTCATTACTACACAGTGATGGACCCAGGACATGGTAAATATCATCAAAATATATAAAAGTGCACGGTCAAAAATGTAAACCACAGTGTAAACCATTGACAACGTTTAGTAGCTAAGTTTCACTATTTCTATAACAGTTAAAATAATGTTACCATCCACATATAAAAAGGAATTGATATGGGGGGAGAAAAGGGGAAGGTTGTTGGGTATATGCAAGTCTACTGTATAATATGTGTGACTTTGCTGTGATGTAAAACTTCTTGAAAACAAAATGAAAAATAGTAAGACACTGGGGAATGAGAGGGGGAAGGTGCCACGGTACAGACTAGACACCATATATTGTAGTGATGAAAGGCAAAAAGTAAAAATTTTTTTTATATTTCTTTTTTTAATATCATGATTTTTGCATTTTATTTTATTGTTAGTTTTTTAAAAATTGTTATGCATTTTATCCTTTACACTAAAACTTATCATTATTATTTTATTTTCCTTTTACTTGTATTCAGCTATTGTAGCAGCTTCATCGTGGAAGAAGCTTTGGATCACAGAAAGGTTAAAACAGGAGTTGGGGAGGATCATTGGTGTGGGGTGTCAGGGATGGGGTATGCATGGGAGGAAGTGTACCTGTGCACAATTATAAGGTATATAAAAATGTTCAGATGTTCACAGGGCATTGTCACAGTAGGTGGAGATTCACTGAATAAATGAGAAAATAGTGAATTCCCATCCTGGA
>JAQZBX010095135.1:0-11948 GCA_029593785.1 Cabassous unicinctus
CATGGTTTCTGAAGAGAAATCTGCACTAAGTCTTACTGGACGTCCCTTGTACGTGATCATTTGCTTCTCTCTTGCTGCTCAGAGAATTTTCTCTTTATCTTTTACATTTGACATTCTGAATAGTATGTGTCTTGGCATAGGTCTATTTGGATTTATTCTCATTGGGGTATGGTGTGCTTCTTGGACATGTAAGTTCATTTCTTTCATGAGAGTTGGGAAATTTTCAGCTATTATTTCCTCAAATACGCTTTCTGTGCCCTTTCCCTTCTCTTCCCCTTCTGGAACCCCCATGCTATGTATGTTATTGTGTTTTGTGTTGTCATTCAAATCTCTGAGCGCCTGCTCAATTTTTTCCATTCTTTTCTCTCTTCAATTTTAGCTTCTCTGTCTTCAGTATCACTTATTCTTTCTTCTATCATTTCGAATCTGCTGCTGTATGCCTCAATGTGTTTTTGACCTCACCTATTGTGTATTTCATTCCCATGAACTCCATTACTTTTCTGTTCAGGATTTCAAATTCTTCTTCGTGTTCACTCAATGTCTTCTTGATGTCATTTTTCTCTTTATATTGTTTTTCAAGTCATCAATTGGATTTTGGAAATTTGTGCTCATCTTGCTGATTAGTTCTCTTAAATTCTGAATCTCTTCTGGGAATTTGATGTATTCCTTTTCTTGGGCCAAGTCTTCTATTTTCTTGTAATTTTTTGCAGGTGTTTAGGCATCTGATTAGGATGTAGTTTATACAGATGCTCAATCTCTTTCTCTTTTATCGGAATTTAGTGGCAGGAGGCTGTGAGTTACCACAGCTCTTTGGTTTTTGGCTCAACCTGGATTGTTAGGATTGTCCTGCGGGTTGGTCAAAACTGGGCACTGGACCCAGTAATTGGTTGTAGAGTCACTTTCTATGGCCTTGGGCAGGGAGGCTATAGAGGACAGGAAAAGCCTCTCCTACTTATTTTTAATTTTCTTATGTGCACTTCCTTGGTCTGCCAGGAGATGGCGCTCTTTGGCTGCTCTCAATCCAATGCCTGGTTGGAGTGTATTTGTTGTGATGCAGACCAGATCAATGTGATAGAGCTTCCTGTCTGGGGGCTAAGAGCCTTGTAATTCAAACTTTCTGTGACAGTTCTCTAGTCTTCTCTGGCAACCCCCTCCCTTTTCCCAGCTAGGAAATATTTCCACTCCCCTCTGAGTCCTCAACAATCAGTCCCTGTTAGTAGAGGAGGAGATTGGGAGGTTTGTATATCTTTAGTCCCTTGCAGGTTCTAAGACAAACAATGGCGCAGCCCCACGCGGCCTGGAAGGGCTCTTGGGACAAGGCAGACCAAACCCCCGAGTCAAAAGCCGGGGCAGCCCCAGGCTCTCTCTCCCCTCTCCTGTGGAGTCCTCAACAATTAGTCCAGGCTAGAAGAGAGGGAGATTGTGAGGGTCGGATTTCTCCAGTCCTTAGTCGGCTCCAAGGGCAAACCACTGTGTGGTCCGACCTGGCCTGGAAGGGCGTGGGGCTCCATAGCCCAAATTTTTGGGTCAGAATGTGAGTCAGCCTTAGGCTGTGACCCTCTCTCTCTCTCCTTTCCTGGGGTGATAGATCCCTGGAGTCCCCTTTGCCTGTAGTCGCAGGCCCAGGGGCCCGAGAATTCTAAATAGTGTGGGAGAGGGTACCGGCAGCAGCAGCTGCTGCTGGTTCCAACTCACAGTTCTGTCGCCATGATTTCCCTCTTTTGTCCCTCTCTCCTCTGGGTGGTGTGCAGCCTTCACATGCTGTCCTAAACCCTAGAAGATCTTTTTCGGGACTGTTTCAGCCTGTCCTCTAGCTATTTTTCTGGAGAAGGGATTCATGTATCCGTAAACAAACATTTGCACATCGATATTCATAGTGGTGTTATTCACAATGGTCAAAGGATGGAAACAACCCAAGTGTCCATCAACTGATGAATGAATAAACAAGATGTGGTATATACATACAATGGAATACTATGCTGCTATAAGAAGAAATTAAATTGGGACATATATGATAACATGGATGAACCCTGAAGACATTATTCTATGTGAAATAAGACAGACACAAAAGGAAAAATACTGTATAATGCATTGAATTATTATTTTTGAAGCATAGATTTTAAGTGCATTACAGATGGAGGGTGGTGGTTAGGTTTTTGCCTGTTTTCTAGTAGCCTCAGGTATAATATGTATTTTGAGAGGGTGTGACAAGTAGTTTGAAAGTGTGTTCTGGGGCCGTGATGGGCTTGAAACTTCTACATAGCTCTAGTCGTGACTTATTATGGGTTTTGTAGTTTATGTGTGTATATAGAAAATGTGATAAATGTGTGCATTTGAGAATGCAAGGTATATATGCATATCTACTTGTTTTCATCAGATGTTTGTTTTAGTATTTGGCTAGAGGTTAGGGTTTGTGTACATTTGGAGAGGACGGGAGTGTATGTGCTGTGTGTGGAGTATTTAAATTCATATACATTGGAGTTGTAGAGAGTGTATTGAGTGGGTTTATTTGGAGAGTAGGGGCAGGAGATTATCTTAGTGTTTGGTGGCACTTTTTTACAGAGACATATAAATCCTTCTGGACAAAATTTGCCCCTCTTGTTTTGACTGCTCTGTATTAACAAATAATAATCTTGTACTGGATTGCAAATCCTATCATTACAAGAAAATGTCTGTCACCATATTTTATAAATTTTTAATTTGAAATAATACCAAACTGACAGGACACTTGCAAAAATAATTCAAAACTGCTACAGAGAACTCCAATATACTCTCCACTCAAGTATCCATATCCACCAACTTTTATATTTTGTCACATTTGCTATATCATCCTATATATCTATCAATCTATCCATATATCCATCAATCCAATTGGCTATCCATCTATTCATGTATTTTCTAAACATTTGAGAGCAGGTTGTATACATCATGCTCATTGAATACGTAATGAATACTTCTATGTACTTTCCCTAAGAAAAAGGATATTTACTTATGTAGTCACTTTAAGTACAGTTATCAAATAGAAAAAATTTAATATTTATATAAAGCCAGCAATATATATTCCAATTTGTTCATTTGTCCTATAATGTTCTGTTAGACATTTTCTTCTTCATTATTAGACCCAGCCCTGGATCATGTATCACATTTAGTTATTTTCTCTTCAGTCTCTCTCTTTTCTTAATTGTAGAAGCCTATATAAAACATGAAATTTCCCATCTCATCCACACCAAACATACAATTCAGTGAGATGAGTGACCTTCATAATGTTGTGCTACCCTTAACACCGTGGGTTACCAGAACTTTCCTATTATGCCAAACAGAAAACATAAACTAATTTTGCATTATCATACCATTCACTCTCCCCTTCATCCTTGGTAACCTGTAGACGAGTCTATGACTATATGACTTTGCAAATTCTAGCTATTTCAAATTAGTGAAATCATACATCTCTCCCTTTGTGTGTTACTGATTTCACTCAGCATGACGTCTTCAAAGTTCATCCATGTAGTAACATGTATCATAACATCATCCATTTTAGGGCTGAATAACATTCCATTGTATGTATATACCACATTTTGTTTATCCATCCAACTGTTGCTTCCACCTTTTGGCTACTGTGAATAATGCTGCCATGAAAATCAGTGTACAAATATTGATTTGAGTCCCTGCTCTCAATTCTTTTGGGTATATACCTAGAAGTTGGGTTGCTGGATGATACAATAATTCTATTTAACTTTCTAAGGAAGCACACAAATTTTTTCCACACTGACAGTGCCATTTTTTTTTAGGAGGTAATGGAGATTGAACCCAGGACTTTGTACATGTGAAGCAGGTGCTCAAACACTGAGCTACACCCACTTCCCTGACAGTGCCATTTTACATTCCCACCAACAATATCTAAAGTTTCATATTTCTCCACATGCTTGCTGACACTTTTTATTTCCTGTTGTTAAATTATATCCATTTTAGTGGGTGTGATGTGGTATCACATTCTGGTTTTGATTTGCATGTCTATAATGGCTATGTTTTTCAAGTCCTTGACCCATTTTTTAAACTTGTTTTTTTTTGTTGTCATATTGTAAAAGTTCTCTAAATATTATGAATGCTAAACTCTTATCTGAAATGTAGTTTACAAATACTCTCAACCATTCTGTTGCCTGTGTTTTCACTCTCTTGATAATGTCCTTGGTAATATCTCCTTGATAATACACAATCTTCTAAAATTTTGATTTTCAATTGACCTATTTTTATTTTGTTGCTGTAGCAGTTTGATATTGTTTATGAATTCCAAAAAGAGATATTGTATTATGTTTGTGAACTGGTCTGTTCCTCTGGGCATATTAGATTGTATTGGATTCCGAGGTTTCACTTTTGCTTGATTAAAAATTGATTAATGCTGGAGAGAGTGTGGTCTACAATGTGAACTATGGTCCATGCTTAATGGCAAAGCCCCAGGATGTGTTTATCAATTGCAATTAATGTGCCACACTAATGAAGAATGTTTATGTGGGACATTGTGGGAAGTGTGGGAGGTGGGGCGTTGGGAATCCCTATATTTTTGTGTGTAACATTTATGTAATCTAAGTATCTTTTAAAAAAATAAAAAATTTTTTTTAAAATAATTAAGGCTTTGATTGGGCCATGTCAGTGGGACATTGAGTCCCTGCCCCCTTGGTGGGTGAGGGCTTACAGAGAAAACAACATGGCAGAGGAGTTAGTTAGAGTTTGGGATGCTGGAGTTCAAGGAAGTAAACACACAGGAGAAGAACACAGAGGAATAAAGACAATTCCATAGTCACAGCAGAGGCTCTGGGAAGAGAGATGAGTTGTTCACTTGACAGTTTACAGCTGGCCTTGTGGATAGAGCAGAGCAGCTATGCACAGAAACAAGCCTGGGGAGAGAGACAAGACTTTTCCCAGCCTACAGCTGATATTGGAAGAAGCTGGGACCATGCAGCCTTAAGAGGAAGAGGAAGCCTGAACCCTTGCAGATGTCAGTAGTCATCTTACTCCAACACGTGGCAACAGACTTTGGTGAGGAAGTAACTTGTGCTTTATGGCCTGGTAACTGTAAGCTTCTACTCCAAATAAATCCCCTTTTTAAAAGCCAACAGATTTCTGGTATTTTGCATCAACACCGCTTTGGCTGTCTAATACAGTTGCTTATGTTTTGGTGTAAAGTCTAAGAATCCAATGCCTAATACAGGATCCTGAAGCTATTTCCCTATGTTTTCTTCTCAGATTTTTATAGCTTTAGCACTCATATTTAGGTCATTGATGCATTTTGACTTAATTTTTATATATGGTATAAATACTCATTTTCACTCATTTGCATGTGTATATACATCCAGTTTACCCAGCACCAATTTTTTTTATTAGAGAATTTGTAGGTTTAAGAAAAATCATGCAGAAATTACAAGGTTCACATATACCTCCATCACATGCACAGAATCCCTATTATGAACACTTTGCATTAGTGTGCTATAATATTTACAATTGATTTAGCAATATTATTATAATTATACTATTAAATATAGCTTATAGTTTAATTAGGGTTAACTGTGTTGTACATTCCTGTTATCTTTTAAAAATTTTATTCTTATATAAGCAGTATAAAGTTCCCGTTTTAACCATATTCAAATATAAAATTAAGTCGAGGTAAATACATTTGTAATGTTGTGCTGCCATCACTACCATCCATTACCCAAATTTTCCATCATGCCAAACAAACTTTGTATCCATTAAGCACTAACTCCCCATACCCTGCCACCACCCTGGACCCTGGTATCCTGTATTCTAGTTTCTTACTCTATGAAATTGCTTATTCTAATTATTTCATATCTGTGTATCATACTATATTTGCTATTTGACTGGCTTATTTCACTCAACATGATTCTTCAAGGTTCATCCATATTGTCACATGTATTAGAACTTCATTTCTTTTTATGGCTGAACAATATTTCATTGTATAAGTAGAATATGAAACTATATTTTTTAAAATCCATTCATCAGTTGCTAAACACTTGGGTTGCTTCCATCTTTTGGCAATTGTAAATAATGCCAACATGAACATCAGTGTGCAAATATCTATTCTAGTTCATGCTTTCAAGTTTTGGGGTATATACCTACAAGTGGGATTGCCAGGTCATATAGAAATTCAATACTTAAATTACCATGCAACTGCAAAACTGTTTTCTACATTGGCTGCATGGTTTTATTTTGTCACCAACAATGAATGAGTGTTTCTAGTTCTCCACATCCTCTCCAACACTTGTTATTTTCTGTATTTTTAAATAGTAACCATTGGAATAGTTGTGAAATGGTTTCTCATTGTGGTTTTGGTTTGAAATTACCTAATGGCTGATGATGTTAAGAATCTTTCATCTGCATACTGGCCAATTGTATATCATCTTGGAAAAAGTCTTTGCAAGTATTCTTCATATGTTATTGGGCTAAGAGTTCTTTTTCTTCTTGAGTCAGTGTAGGTAGTTCATGTGTTTCTAGGAATCTGACCATTTCATCTAGGTTATCTAATTTGTTGGCATACAGTTATTTATAATATCCTCTTATAGTCCCATTTATTTCTGTGGGGTTGGTAGTAATATACACCTTTCATTTCTGATTTTAATTATTTTTATCCTCTCTTTCATTTTTCAGTCCAGCTAAAGTTTTGTTGATTTTCTTGATATTTTCAAAGAACCAACTTTTGATTTTGTTGGTTTTATCTATTTTTTAAAAAAAAATTCTCTAGTTCATTTATCTCTGCTGTAATCTCTGTTATTTCCTTCCTTTTGCTTCCTTTGGGTTTAATTTGCTTTTTTTTTTTTTTCCCCTGGGTCCTCCTGTTGTGAAGTTAGGTCTCTGATTTGAAATCTTTTCTAATGTAATCACTTAGAGCTATAATTTCTTTCTCAGTATTAGTTTCCTACCACTATAAGTTTTGGTATGTTTTGTTTTCATTTTCATTGGTCTCAAGATATTTCTTCATTTCCATTGTAATTTCTTCTTTGACCTACTGGTTTTGTAAGAGTGTGTTGTTTAATTTCTACTTATTTGCATATTTTCAGTTCTTCCTCTGTTATTGTTTTCTAGCATCAGTCCACTGTGGTCATAAAGGGCACACTGTATAATTTCAATGTTTTTAAATTTATTGAGACTTATTTTATGACATAACATATGGTCTTTCCTGGAGAAGAACACATGTACACTAGAAAATAATGTGTTTCCTCATTCTATTAAGTATTCTATATATGTTTGTTAAATTTAGTTGTTTTATAGTATCATTCAAGGCTTCTATTTCCTTATTGAACTCCTCTCTAGATTTTCTATCCATTATTGAAAGTTGTGTATTGACTTTCCTACTAGTAATGTAAAGTCACTTATTTCTCCCTCCTAATCTGTTTCCAATTGACTCATATATTTTAGTGTTATGTAGCTAGGTGTACATACATATTTTTTCTTCTTGTGGAACTGACACCTTTATCAGCACATAATGACCATCTTTTCCCCTTGAAACAGTTTTTGACTTAAAGTCAATTTTTATCTGATTTATTATAGCTAGTCCAGCATACTTTTTTAACCCATTAAATTTTTTTTAAAAAAATTTCCCCCCTTAGATGACTCCCTCATCTGTCTGCTCATTGCTTGTCTTCTTTAGGAGGCACTGGGAACTGAACTCAGGACCTCCCACGTGGGAGGTGAGTGCCCACTGCTTGAGCCACTTCCGCTCCCTGCTGGTTGTGTCATCTCCTGGTTGCATTATCTGCTGGTTGTGGCATCTGCTGGTTGCAGCATCTGCTCCTCTTCTTTGGGAGGCACCAGGAACCAAACCTGGGACCTCTTATATGGGAGGCAGGTGCCCAACTGCTTGAGTCACATCTACTCCCTTTTTACCCCTTTTAAATCATTTTTTATTTATTAGAGAAGTTGTGGGTTTAAAGAATAATCATATATGAAATACAGGATTAACATACAACACCCCACCACCTATACTTTGCATTAGTGTGGAACATTTGTTACAATTAATGATAGAACATTTTTATAATTGTACCTAATTAATGTCCATGGTTTAACTTAGGGTTCACTGTGTAGTGTACTTCCATGGGTTTTAAAAGTTTTTATTCTGTTACCATATATACAACCTAACATTTTCCCCTTTTAATCATATTCAGATATATATTTCAGTGCTGTTAATTGCATTGACAATGTTTTGCTAACATCACTACCATCCATAACCAAAATATTTCCATCATTCCAAAAAGGAAACGTATACATTTTAAGACTTAACTTCCCATTCCCTATCACCACACCATTCCCTGGTAACCTATATTCTAGATTCTGATTGTATTAGTATGCTTTTTCCAATTGTTTCAAATCATAAGATCATTACAATATTTGCTCATTTATGTCTGGCTTATTTCAATCAACATGATGTCTTCAAGTTACACACATATCACATGTATCAGGATTTCATTCTTTTTAATGCTGAATAAAATTTCATTGTACCTATTTGCCACATTTTATTTCTTCATTCCTCAGTTGATGGACTCTTGGGTTGCTTCCATCTTTTGTCAATTGTGAATAATGCTGCTACGAACATCAGTGTACAAATATCTGCTCAAGTCCCTGCTTTCAATTCTTTTGGGTATAGACCTCGTAGTGGTATTGCCAGGTCATATGGTAGTTGTATACTTGGTTTCTGATGGCCAGTCAAACTGTCTTCACAGCATCTGCACTATTTTACACAGCTACCAGCAATGAATCCATGTTCCTATTCCTCTGCATAGACCAAGTAGTGGGATTACCAGGTCATATGGTCGTTGTATACTTGGTTTCTGAGGGCCAGCCAAACTGTCTTCCACAGCATCTGCACCATTTTACATAGCTACCAGCAATGAACCCATGTTCCTATTCCTCTGCATTCATTCCAATTGCTATTTTCCATTTTTCAAAATAGCATAAATTCTAATGGGTGTGAAATGGTATCTCATTTTGTTTTTGATTTGCATTTCCCTGATGGCTAATGATGTTGAGCATCTTTTCATGTGCTTTATGACAATTTGTATATCTTCTTTGGAGAGATGTCTATTCAAGTCTTTTGCCAATTTTAAAATTGGGTTGTTTGTCTTTTTCTTGTGAAGAATTTCTTTATATAGTCTATATATTTAAACTTTATCAGATATGTGGCTTATAAATATATTCTCCCTTTAGGTAGGCAGTCATTTTACTTTTATGATAAAGTCCTTTGAGGTACAAAAGTTTTTAATTTTGATGAGGTCCCATTTATCTATTTTTTTTTTCTTTTGTTGTGCTTTGGGTGTAAAGTCTAGAAATCATTGCCTAATACAAGGTCCTGAAGATGTTTCCTTATGTTTTCTTCTGGGAGTTTGATAGTTCTATTTAGGTCTTTGATCATTTTGTGTTGATTTTTGTATATGATGTGAGGTAGGAATCTTCCTTTTTTATACAAATGGGATCTAATTTTCTGAGCACCATTTGTAGGAAAGACAATTTTTCCCAATTGAATGTTCTTTGCCACCTTGTCAAAAATCCATTGGCCATAAATGTGAGGGTTGACTTCTGAGCTCTCAATTTGATTCCATTGGTCTATATGGCCGTCTGTGTGCCAGTAAGATGCTATTTTGATTATTGTGGCTTTGTAATAACTTTTACTATTGGGCAGTGTGAGTTCTCTTCATTCTTATTTTTCAAGATGGCTTTAGCTATTCAGGGTCACTTATAATTCCAAAAAAAATTGATAATTTAATTTTCCATTTCTGGAAAGAAAGTTGTTGGAATTTTGATTGGGTTTTTTGAATCTATAAATTGATTTGGGTAGGATTGACATCTTAAAAATATTTAGTCTTCCAATTGATGAACATGGAATGTCCTTTTATTTATTTGGGTCTCTCTTGATTTCTTTTAGCAATGTTTGGTAGTTTTATATGTACCAGTCCTTTACATCCTTGATTAGGTTTATTTCTAGATATTTGATTCTTTTAGTTGCTATTGTAAGTAGTTTTTTTTCTTGATTCTTCATCCAATTGTCCATTGCTTGTGTACAGAAACTCTACTCATTTTTTTGTTGATCTTGTACCCTGTCACTTAGCTATATTCATTTATTAGCTCTAGATTTGCTGTGGATTTTTTCAAGGTTTTCTGTATGTAAGATATCATTTGCAAATAGGGAAAATTTTACTTCTTCCTTTCCTATTTGGAGGCATTTTATTTCTATTTCTTGCCTAATTGCTCTGGCTAGAACTTCTAGTACAATGCTGAATAATGGTGGTGACAGTGGGCATTCTTTTCTTTCTCCTGATCTTGGAGAGAAAATGATCAGTCTTTCACCACTAAGTAGGATGTTAGCTGTGGACTTATCATATATGCTCTTTATCATGTTGAGGAAGTTTCCTTCTATTCCTAAAGTTTTAAGTGTTTTCATGATGAAACAGTGAATTTTGTCAAATGCCCTTTCTGCATCAATTGAGATGAGCATTTGCTTTTTTCCTTCATTCTATGTGGTGTATCACATTAATTGACTTATTATGTTGAATTAATCTTGCATACCAGGGATAAATCCCACTTGCTCATGGTGTACAATTCTATTAATACACTGTTGGATTTGATTGCTTATATTTTGACAACTTTTGCCTCTATATTCATGAAAGACATGGTTGTAGTTTTATATACTTGTAGCATCTTTAGCTGGCTTGATTTTTAGGGTGATATTGGCCTCTTAAATGAGTTAGGGAATGCTCCTTCTCTTCAATATTTTAGAAGAGTTTGAGCAGAATTAGTTACATTTTCTTGGACTGTTTGGTAGAATTCCCCTGTGAATCCACCTGGTCCAGGACATTTCTGTGTTGGAAGGTTTTTTATTAATGTGACAGCTTGAATTTGGTAAGTACCAAAAAGAGATTATGTTTTTGAACTAATCAATTCCTGTGGGTGTGAGGCCATTTGATTGCATTAAATTCAGTTATGGGGTCTTGGATTAGATCACTTGATTAGATCACTTTAGGGCTTTTGATTGGACTCCATCAGTGAGGTGTAACACAGGTTGGGTCTCTGCTCTCTTGCTGGGCCTTATACAAATGGAGATACAGAGGAAGACACACAGAGAAAGAGCACTACAGGAAAATAGAGAAAGCCCAAGAGGCCATGAAAGAAGTCCTGGAGTCTGGAATCAGCAGAGGACAGAGACATGAAAAGAGGCCCTTGAGGGGCTGGGTCCATGGAGCAGCTCAAGGCTGAGGTGATGAGCCCAGTCATATGCTTGATCTTCCACAGTTGGGCTCTAGGAGATGGTGAGCCAGGAGGGGAAGGCAGGGACCTCAGCAGAGACCAACCTACCAGCCACCATCTTGCTTTGTCATGTGGCAGGACCCCAGAATCATCAGTAGCTGACTTTGGTGAGAATCAGCCTTGATTTATATATTTCATGGTCTTAGAACTGTAAGCTTTTACCCTAAATAAAATTCCCATTATAAAAGTATTTTGCATTGGCAATCTTTGGCAAACTAAGACATTTAATGATTCAGTCTCTTCAATGGTTGAGATCTTCTATTTCTTCTTATGTCAATGTAGTTAGTTATACATTTCTAAGAATTTGTCCATTTCATCTAGGTTATCTAATGTGTTGACATATAGTTGTTCATGGTATCCCCTTAGAGTCCCTTTTATTTCAGTTGGATCTATAGTAATCCCCATTTTCATTTCTGATATTTGGTATTTGTATCCTCTATCTTTTTTTGTTTGTCTAGCTAAAGTTTCATCAATTTTATTGATCTTAAGAACAAACCAGATTTTGGTTTGGTTGATTCCCTATTTTTTAAATTTCATTTATCTTTGTTCTAGTATTTGTTATTTCCTTGCTCCTGCTCACTTTGGATTTAGTTTGTTGTTTTTGCAGTTCTTCCAGTTTTGAGTTTAGGTCTCTGATTTGAAGT